>JARGYO010003354.1:30000-116920 GCA_029206835.1 Rana muscosa | reverse complement strand
CTTTCCTTTACTTTCCTTTCCTTTTCTTTACTTTTCCTGTTCTTTTCTTTCCTTTCCTTTTTTCTTTCCTTTCCTTTTCCTTTCTTTCCTATTCTTTCTCTTTCCTTTCCTTTCCTTTCCTTTCCTTTTCTTTTCTCTACTTTCCTTTCCTTTCCTTTCCTTTCTTTCTTTACTTTACTTTACTTTACTTTACTTTTCTTTTCTTTACTTTACTTTAATTTTATTTCTTTTCTTTCCTTTTCTCTACTTTCCTTTCCTTTCCTTTTATTTTCTTTTCTTTCCTTTCCTTTCCTTTTCTTTCCTTTTCTCTACTTTCCTTTCCTTTCCTTTTCTTTTCTTTTCTTTACTTTACTTTGCTTTACTTTTTTTACTTTCCTTTCCTTTCCTTTACTTTACTTTACTTTTCTGTTCTTTTCTGTTCTTTTCTTTCCTTTCCTTTTCTTTACTTTCCTTTTCTGTTCTTTACTTTACTTTCCTTTACTTTTCTTTCCTTTCCTTTTCTTTACTTTCCTTTTCTTTAATTTTCTTTCCTTTACTCTTCTTTTCTTTTCTTTTCTTTCTTTCCTTTCCTTTACTTTACTTTACTTTACTCTACTTTACTTTACTTTTCTTTTCTTTACTTTTCTTTTCTTTCCTTTTCTTTCCTTTACTTTACTTTTCTTTTCTTTTCTTTTCTTTTCTTTCCTTTCCTTTACTTTACTTTACTTTTCTTTTCTTTCCATTGCTATTCTTTACTTTACTTTCCTTTACTTTACTTTCCTTTTTTTTCTTTACTTTACTTTACTTTACTTTACTTTTCTTTACTTTACTTTACTTTACTTTTCTTTTCTTTACTTTACTTTCCTTTTCTTTCCTTTTCTTTACTTTACTTTTCTTTTCTTTCCTTTACTTTACTTTACTTTTCTTTCCTTTACTTTCCTTTTCTTTCCTTTTCTTTTCTTTCCTTTTTTTTCCTTTTCTTTTCTTTTCTTTCCTTTTCTTTTCTTTCCTTTACTTTACTTTTCTTTACTTTTCTTTCCTTTTCTTTACTTTCCTTTTCTTTTCTTTCCTTTGCTTTACTTTTCTTTCCTTTCCTCTTCTTTCCTTTCCTTTTCTTTACTTTCCTTTTCTTTTCTTTCCTTTACTTTACTTTTCTTTTCTTTTCTTTTCTTTTCTTTCCTTTCCTTTACTTTACTTTACTTTTCTTTTCTTTCCGTTGCTATTCTTTACTTTACTTTCCTTTACTTTACTTTCCTTTTTTTTCTTTACTTTACTTTACTTTACTTTACTTTTCTTTACTTTACTTTACTTTACTTTTCTTTTCTTTACTTTACTTTCCTTTTCTTTCCTTTTCTTTACTTTACTTTTCTTTTCTTTCCTTTACTTTACTTTACTTTTCTTTCCTTTACTTTCCTTTTCTTTCCTTTTCTTTTCTTTCCTTTATTTTCCTTTTCTTTTCTTTTCTTTTCTTTCCTTTTCTTTTCTTTCCTTTACTTTACTTTTCTTTACTTTTCTTTCCTTTTCTTTACTTTCCTTTTCTTTTCTTTCCTTTGCTTTACTTTTCTTTCCTTTCCTCTTCTTTCCTTTTCTTTCCTTTACTTTCCTTTTCTTTTCTTTACTTCCCTTTTGTTTTCTTTTCTTTCCTTTACTTTACTTTTCTTTCCTTTCCTTTTTATTTCTTTACTTTACTTTTCTTTTCTTTACTTTACTTTACTTTACTTTCCTTTTCTTTCCTTTTCTTTCTTTTCTTTTCTTTCCTTTCCTTTCCTTTCCTTTCCTTTCCTTTCCTTTTCTTTTCTTTCTTTTCTTTTCTTTCCTTTCCTTTCCTTTACTTTACTTTTCTTTTCTTTTCTTTCCTTTCCTTTCCTTTCCTTTCCTTTCCTTTTCCTTTCCTTTCCTTTCCTTTCCTTTTCTTTTCTTTTCATTTCTTTTCTTTCCTTTTCTTTTCTTTTCTTTTCTTTCCTTTCCTTTTCTTTTCTTTCCTTTCCTTTCCTTTCCTTTCCTTTTCTTTTCTTTTCTTTTCTTTCCTTTCCTTTCCTTTCCTTTCCTTTTCTTTTCTTTTCTTTACTTTACTTTACTTTTCTTTTCTTTTCTTTTTTTTCCTTTTATTTTCCTTTCTTTTCTTTTCTTTCATTTCCTTTTCTTTTCTCTTCTTTACTTTACATTTCTTTTCTTTTCTTTTCTTTTCTTTTCTTTTCTTTTCTTTCCTTTCCTTTTCTTTCCTTTCCTTTCCTTTCCTTTCCTTTCCTGTTCTTTTCTTTTCTTTTCTTTTCTTTCCTTTTCTTTTCTTTCCTTTCCTTTTCTTTTCTTTCCTTTCCTTTCATTTACTTTTCTTTTCTTTTCTTTTCTTTCCTTTACTTTTCTTTTCTTTTCTTTTCTTTTCTTTTCTTTACTTTACTTTACTTTACTTTACATTTCTTTTCTTTTCTTTTCTTTTCTTTCCTTTTCTTTTGTTTTGTTTTCTTTTCTTTCATTTCCTTTTCTTTTCTCTTCTTTACTTTACATTTCTTTTCTTTCTTTCCTTTTCTTTTCTTTTCTTTCCTTTTCTTTTCTTTTCTTTTCTTTCCTTTCCTTTTCTTTTCAATTATTTTCTTTTCTTTTCTTTTCTTTTCTTTCCTTTTCTTTCCTTTCCTTTCCTTTCCTTTCTTTTCTTTACTTTCCTTTACTTTACTTTCCTTTCCTTTACTTTCCTGTTCTTTTCTTTCCTTTCCTTTTTTTACTTTCCTTTCCTTTCCTTTTCTTTTCTATTCTTTCCTTTCCTTTCCTTTTCTTTTCTTTTCTCTACTTTCCTTTCCTTTCCTTTCCTTTACTTTCCTTTTCTTTTCTTTTCGTTACTTTAAGATACTTTTATTTATTTTCTTTCCTTTTCTCTACTTTCCTTTCCTTTCCTTTTCTTTTCTTTTCTTTCCTTTCCTTTCCTTTTCTTTTCTTTTCTTTTCTTTACTTTACTTTACTTTCCTTTCCTTTCCTTTTCTGTTCTTTTCTTTACTTTACTTTTATTTCTGTTCTTTCCTTTTCTCTACTTTCCTTTCCTTTTCTTTTCTTTTCTTTACTTTACTTTGCTTTACTTTTTTACTTTCCTTTCCTTTCCTTTACTTTACTTTTCTGTTCTTTTCTTTCCTTTCCTTTCCTTTTCTTTCCTTTCCTTTTCTGTTCTTTACTTTACTTTCCTTTACTTTTCTTTACTTTCCTTTTCTTTACTTTCCTCTTCTTTAATTTTCTTTCCTTTACTCTTCTTTTCTTTTCTTTTCTTTCTTTCCTTTCCTTTACTTTACTTTACTCTACTTTACTTTACTTTACTTTTCTTTTCTTTTCTTTCCTTTACTTTTCTTTTCTTTTCTTTTCTTTTCTTTTCTTTCCTTTACTTTCCTTTACTTTTCTTTTCTTTCCATTGCTATTCTTTACTTTCCTTTACTTTACTTTCCTTTTTTTTCTTTACTTTACTTTACTTTACTTTTCTTTACTTTACTTTACTTTACTTTCATTTTCTTTACTTTACTTTTCTTTTCTTTCCTTTACTTTACTTTAATTTTCTTTCCTTTACTTTCCTTTTCTTTCCTTTTCTTTTCTTTCCTTTACTTTCCTTTTCTTTTCTTTCCTTTACTTTCCTTTTCTTTCCTTTTCTTTACTTTCCTTTTCTTTTCTTTCCTTTACTTTTCTTTCCTTTCCTCTTCTTTCCTTTTCTTTCCTTTCCTTTTCTGTTCTTTACTTTACTTTCCTTTACTTTTCTTTACTTTCCTTTTCTTTTCTTTCCTTTACTTTACTTTTCTTTCCTTTCCTTTTCTTTTCTTTACTTTTCTTTTCTTTTCTTTACTTTACTTTTCTTTTCTTTTCTTTACTTTACTTTACTTTACTTTTCATTTCTTTTCTTTTCTTTTCTTTTCTTTACTTTACTTTACTTTACTTTTCTTTTCTTTTCTTTACTTTTCTTTTCTTTACTTTACTTTTATTTCCTTTCCTTTCCTTCCTTTCCTTTTATTTTATTTTCTTTTATTTTCTTTACTTTCCTTTTCTTTACTTTCCTTTTCTTTACTTTCCTTTCCTTTTATTTTATTTTCTTTCCTTTACTTTACTTTTCTTTCCTTTTCTTTTCTTTACTTTACTTTACTTTACTTTTCTTTCTTTTCTTTCCTTTTCTCTACTTTCCTTTCCTTTACTTTAATTTACTTTTGTTTTCTTTTCTTTCCTTTCCTTTTCTTTACTTTCCTTTTCTGTTCTTTACTTTACTTTCCTTTACTTTTCTTTAATTTCCTTTTCTTTACTTTCTTTCCTTTACTTTTCTTTTCTTTTCTTTCTTTCCTTTTATTTACTTTAATTTACTTTACTCTACTTTACTTTACTTTTCTTTTCTTTCCTTCACTTTACTTTTCTTTTCTTTTCTTTTCTTTTCTTTTCTTTCCTTTCCTTTCCTTTCCTTTCCTTTTCTTTTCTTTCCTTTCCTTTCCTTTCCTTTTCTTTTCTTTTCTTTTCTTTTCTTTCCTTTTCTTTTCTTTTCTTTTCTTTCCTTTCCTTTCCTTTTCTTTTCTTTTCTTTCCTTTCCTTTCCTTTCCTTTTCTTTTATTTTCTTTCCTTTCCTTTCCTTTTCTTTTCTTTTCTTTCCTTTCCTTTCCTTTCCTTTTCTTTTCTTTTCTTTACTTTACTTTACTTTTCTTTTCTTTTCTTTTCTTTTCTTTCCTTTTCTTTTCTTTCATTTCCTTTTCTTTTCTCTTCTTTACTTTACATTTCTTTTCTTTTCTTTTCTTTACTTTTCTTTCCTTTCCTTTTCTTTCCTTTCCTTTCCTTTCCTTTCCTGTTCTTTTCTTTTCTTTCCTTTACTTTCCTTTTCTTTCCTTTTCTTTCCTTTACTTTCCTTTTCTTTTCTTTACTTTCCTTTTCTTTTCTTTCCTTTCCTTTCCTTTCCTTTACTTTTCTTTCCTTTCCTTTCCTTTACTTTTCTTTTCTTTTCTTTTCTTTCCTTTCCTTTCCTTTCCTTTTCTTTTCTTTTCTTTCCTTTCCTTTCCTTTCCTTTTCTTTTCTTTTCTTTTCTTTCCTTTTCTTTTCTTTTCTTTTCTTTTCTTTCCTTTCCTTTCCTTTTTTTTACTTTCCTTTCCTTTCCTTTCCTTTTCTTTCCTTTCCTTTCCTTTTCTTTTCTTTTCTTTTCTTTTCTTTTCTTTCCTTTACTTTTCTTTTCTTTACTTTACTTTACTTTTCATTTCTTTTCTTTTCTTTTCTTTACTTTACTTTACTTTACTTTTCTTTTCTTTACTTTTCCTTTCTTTACTTTACTTTACTTTTCTTTCCTTTCCTTTCCCTTCCTTTCCTTTTCTTTTCTTTTCTTTACTTTCCTTTTCTTTACTTCTTTACTTAACTTTTCTTTACTTTCCTTTTCTTTTCTTTTCTTTCCTTTACTTTCCTTTTCTTTCCTTTTCTTTACTTTACTTTCCTTTTCTTTCCTTTTCTTTACTTTACTTTCCTTTTCTTTTCTTTCCTTTACTTTCCTTTTCTTTTCTTTCCTTTCCTTTTCTTTTCTTTTCTTTCCTTTACTTTACTTTCCTTTTCTTTTCTTTTCTTTACTTTCCTTTTCTTTTCTTTTCTTTCCTTTACTTTACTTTTTCTTTCCTTTTCTTTCCTTTTCTTTCCTTTTCTTTACTTTACTTTCCTTTTCTTTACTTTACTTTCCTTTTCTTTTCTTTCCTTTACTTTCCTTTTCTTTTCTTTCCTTTACTTTCCTTTTCTTTCCTTTTCTTTACTTTACTTTCCTTTTCTTTCCTTTTCTTTACTTTACTTTCCTTTTCTTTACTTTCCTTTTCTTTTCTTTTCTTTCCTTTACTTTCCTTTTCTTTCCTTTTCTTTCCTTTTCTTTACTTTACTTTTCTTTACTTTCCTTTTCTTTTCTTTTCTTTCCTTTTCTTTCCTTTTCTTTACTTTACTTTCCTTTTCTTTCCTTTTCTTTACTTTACTTTCCTTTTCTTTACTTTACTTTACTTTTCTTTCCTTTACTTTCCTTTTCTTTCCTTTTCTTTTCTTTCC
Source organism: Rana muscosa (assembly GCA_029206835.1). Classification (NCBI taxonomy): domain Eukaryota; kingdom Metazoa; phylum Chordata; class Amphibia; order Anura; family Ranidae; genus Rana; species Rana muscosa. Next base: position 110,932 of record JARGYO010003354.1, on the reverse strand, counting down.
TTTACTTTCCTTTTCTTTTCTTTTCTTTACTTTCCTTTTCTTTTCTTTTCTTTTCTATACTTTTCTTTTCTTTTCTTTACTATTCTTTTCCTTTTTTTTCTTTACTTTACTTTACTTTACTTTACTTTTCTTTACTTTACTTTACGTTTCTTTTCTTTACTTTACTTTACTTTACTTTTCTTTTCTTTCCTTTCCTTTCCTTTCCTTTCCTTTTTCTTTTCTTTTCTATTCTTTTCTTTTCTTTTCTTTACTTTACTTTTCTTTTCTTTTCTTTTCTTTCCTTTTCTTATTTTTTCTTTTATTTTCTTTACTTTTATTTTCTTTTCTTTTATTTTCTTTCCTTTTCTTTTTTTTTCTTTACTTTACTTTACTTTTCTTTTCTTTTCTTTCCTTTCCTTTCCTTTCCTTTCCTTTCCTTTTCTTTTCAATTATTTTCTTTTCTTTCCTTTCCTTTTCTTTCCTTTCCTTTCCTTTACTTTCCTTTTCTTTTCATTACTTTCCTTTACTTTCCTTTCCTTTTCTTTACTTTCCTGTTCTTTTCTTTCCTTTCCTTTTTTTTACTTTCCTTTCCTTTTCTTTTCTATTCTTTCCTTTCCTTTCCTTTCCTTTCCTTTCCTTTTCTTTTCTCTACTTTCCTTTCCTTTCCTTTCCTTTCCTTTTCTTTACTTTACTTTACTTTACTTTACTTTTCTTTTCTTTACTTTACTTTAATTTTATTTCTTTTCTTTCCTTTTCTCTACTTTCCTTTCCTTTCCTTTTATTTTCTTTTCTTTCCTTTCCTTTCCTTTTCTTTCCTTTTCTCTACTTTCCTTTCCTTTCCTTTTCTTTTCTTTTCTTTACTTTACTTTGCTTTACTTTTTTTACTTTCCTTTCCTTTCCTTTACTTTACTTTACTTTTCTGTTCTTTTCTGTTCTTTTCTTTCCTTTCCTTTTCTTTACTTTCCTTTTCTGTTCTTTACTTTACTTTCCTTTACTTTTCTTTCCTTTCCTTTTCTTTACTTTCCTTTTCTTTAATTTTCTTTCCTTTACTCTTCTTTTCTTTTCTTTTCTTTCTTTCCTTTCCTTTACTTTACTTTACTTTACTCTACTTTACTTTACTTTTCTTTTCTTTACTTTTCTTTTCTTTCCTTTTCTTTCCTTTACTTTACTTTTCTTTTCTTTTCTTTTCTTTTCTTTTCTTTCCTTTCCTTTACTTTACTTTACTTTTCTTTTCTTTCCATTGCTATTCTTTACTTTACTTTCCTTTACTTTACTTTCCTTTTTTTTCTTTACTTTACTTTACTTTACTTTACTTTTCTTTACTTTACTTTACTTTACTTTTCTTTTCTTTACTTTACTTTCCTTTTCTTTCCTTTTCTTTACTTTACTTTTCTTTTCTTTCCTTTACTTTACTTTACTTTTCTTTCCTTTACTTTCCTTTTCTTTCCTTTTCTTTTCTTTCCTTTTTTTTCCTTTTCTTTTCTTTTCTTTCCTTTTCTTTTCTTTCCTTTACTTTACTTTTCTTTACTTTTCTTTCCTTTTCTTTACTTTCCTTTTCTTTTCTTTCCTTTGCTTTACTTTTCTTTCCTTTCCTCTTCTTTCCTTTCCTTTTCTTTACTTTCCTTTTCTTTTCTTTCCTTTACTTTACTTTTCTTTTCTTTTCTTTTCTTTTCTTTCCTTTCCTTTACTTTACTTTACTTTTCTTTTCTTTCCGTTGCTATTCTTTACTTTACTTTCCTTTACTTTACTTTCCTTTTTTTTCTTTACTTTACTTTACTTTACTTTACTTTTCTTTACTTTACTTTACTTTACTTTTCTTTTCTTTACTTTACTTTCCTTTTCTTTCCTTTTCTTTACTTTACTTTTCTTTTCTTTCCTTTACTTTACTTTACTTTTCTTTCCTTTACTTTCCTTTTCTTTCCTTTTCTTTTCTTTCCTTTATTTTCCTTTTCTTTTCTTTTCTTTCCTTTTCTTTTCTTTCCTTTACTTTACTTTTCTTTACTTTTCTTTCCTTTTCTTTACTTTCCTTTTCTTTTCTTTCCTTTGCTTTACTTTTCTTTCCTTTCCTCTTCTTTCCTTTTCTTTCCTTTACTTTCCTTTTCTTTTCTTTACTTCCCTTTTGTTTTCTTTTCTTTCCTTTACTTTACTTTTCTTTCCTTTCCTTTTTATTTCTTTACTTTACTTTTCTTTTCTTTACTTTACTTTACTTTACTTTCCTTTTCTTTCCTTTTCTTTTCTTTTCTTTTCTTTCCTTTCCTTTCCTTTCCTTTCCTTTCCTTTCCTTTTCTTTTCTTTTCTTTTCTTTTCTTTCCTTTCCTTTCCTTTACTTTACTTTTCTTTTCTTTTCTTTCCTTTCCTTTCCTTTCCTTTCCTTTCCTTTCCTTTCCTTTCCTTTCCTTTTCTTTTCTTTTCATTTCTTTTCTTTCCTTTTCTTTTCTTTTCTTTTCTTTCCTTTCCTTTTCTTTTCTTTCCTTTCCTTTCCTTTCCTTTCCTTTTCTTTTCTTTTCTTTTCTTTCCTTTCCTTTCCTTTCCTTTCCTTTTCTTTTCTTTTCTTTACTTTACTTTACTTTTCTTTTCTTTTCTTTTTTTTCCTTTTATTTTCCTTTCTTTTCTTTTCTTTCATTTCCTTTTCTTTTCTCTTCTTTACTTTACATTTCTTTTCTTTTCTTTTCTTTTCTTTTCTTTTCTTTCCTTTCCTTTTCTTTCCTTTCCTTTCCTTTCCTTTCCTTTCCTGTTCTTTTCTTTTCTTTTCTTTCCTTTTCTTTTCTTTCCTTTCCTTTTCTTTTCTTTCCTTTCCTTTCATTTACTTTTCTTTTCTTTTCTTTTCTTTCCTTTACTTTTCTTTTCTTTTCTTTTCTTTTCTTTACTTTACTTTACTTTACTTTACATTTCTTTTCTTTTCTTTTCTTTTCTTTCCTTTTCTTTTGTTTTGTTTTCTTTTCTTTCATTTCCTTTTCTTTTCTCTTCTTTACTTTACATTTCTTTTCTTTTCTTTCCTTTTCTTTTCTTTTCTTTCCTTTTCTTTTCTTTTCTTTTCTTTCCTTTCCTTTTCTTTTCAATTATTTTCTTTTCTTTTCTTTTCTTTTCTTTCCTTTTCTTTCCTTTCCTTTCCTTTCCTTTTCTTTTCTTTACTTTCCTTTACTTTACTTTCCTTTCCTTTACTTTCCTGTTCTTTTCTTTCCTTTCCTTTTTTTACTTTCCTTTCCTTTCCTTTTCTTTTCTATTCTTTCCTTTCCTTTCCTTTTCTTTTCTTTTCTCTACTTTCCTTTCCTTTCCTTTCCTTTACTTTACTTTCCTTTTCTTTTCTTTTCGTTACTTTAAGATACTTTTATTTATTTTCTTTCCTTTTCTCTACTTTCCTTTCCTTTCCTTTTCTTTTCTTTTCTTTCCTTTCCTTTCCTTTCCTTTTCTTTTCTTTTCTTTTCTTTACTTTACTTTACTTTCCTTTCCTTTCCTTTTCTGTTCTTTTCTTTACTTTACTTTTATTTCTGTTCTTTCCTTTTCTCTACTTTCCTTTCCTTTTCTTTTCTTTTCTTTACTTTACTTTGCTTTACTTTTTTACTTTCCTTTCCTTTCCTTTACTTTACTTTTCTGTTCTTTTCTTTCCTTTCCTTTCCTTTTCTTTCCTTTCCTTTTCTGTTCTTTACTTTACTTTCCTTTACTTTTCTTTACTTTCCTTTTCTTTACTTTCCTCTTCTTTAATTTTCTTTCCTTTACTCTTCTTTTCTTTTCTTTTCTTTCTTTCCTTTCCTTTACTTTACTTTACTCTACTTTACTTTACTTTACTTTTCTTTTCTTTTCTTTCCTTTACTTTTCTTTTCTTTTCTTTTCTTTTCTTTCCTTTACTTTCCTTTACTTTTCTTTTCTTTCCATTGCTATTCTTTACTTTCCTTTACTTTACTTTCCTTTTTTTTCTTTACTTTACTTTACTTTACTTTTCTTTACTTTACTTTACTTTACTTTCATTTTCTTTACTTTACTTTTCTTTTCTTTCCTTTACTTTACTTTAATTTTCTTTCCTTTACTTTCCTTTTCTTTCCTTTTCTTTTCTTTCCTTTACTTTCCTTTTCTTTTCTTTCCTTTACTTTCCTTTTCTTTCCTTTTCTTTACTTTCCTTTTCTTTTCTTTCCTTTACTTTTCTTTCCTTTCCTCTTCTTTCCTTTTCTTTCCTTTCCTTTTCTGTTCTTTACTTTACTTTCCTTTACTTTTCTTTACTTTCCTTTTCTTTTCTTTCCTTTACTTTACTTTTCTTTCCTTTCCTTTTCTTTTCTTTACTTTTCTTTTCTTTTCTTTACTTTACTTTTCTTTTCTTTTCTTTACTTTACTTTACTTTACTTTTCATTTCTTTTCTTTTCTTTTCTTTTCTTTACTTTACTTTACTTTACTTTTCTTTTCTTTTCTTTACTTTTCTTTTCTTTACTTTACTTTTATTTCCTTTCCTTTCCCTTCCTTTCCTTTTATTTTATTTTCTTTTATTTTCTTTACTTTCCTTTTCTTTACTTTCCTTTTCTTTACTTTCCTTTCCTTTTATTTTATTTTCTTTCCTTTACTTTACTTTTCTTTCCTTTTCTTTTCTTTACTTTACTTTACTTTACTTTTCTTTCTTTTCTTTCCTTTTCTCTACTTTCCTTTCCTTTACTTTAATTTACTTTTGTTTTCTTTTCTTTCCTTTCCTTTTCTTTACTTTCCTTTTCTGTTCTTTACTTTACTTTCCTTTACTTTTCTTTAATTTCCTTTTCTTTACTTTCTTTCCTTTACTTTTCTTTTCTTTTCTTTCTTTCCTTTTATTTACTTTAATTTACTTTACTCTACTTTACTTTACTTTTCTTTTCTTTCCTTCACTTTACTTTTCTTTTCTTTTCTTTTCTTTTCTTTTCTTTCCTTTCCTTTCCTTTCCTTTCCTTTTCTTTTCTTTCCTTTCCTTTCCTTTCCTTTTCTTTTCTTTTCTTTTCTTTTCTTTCCTTTTCTTTTCTTTTCTTTTCTTTCCTTTCCTTTCCTTTTCTTTTCTTTTCTTTCCTTTCCTTTCCTTTCCTTTTCTTTTATTTTCTTTCCTTTCCTTTCCTTTTCTTTTCTTTTCTTTCCTTTCCTTTCCTTTCCTTTTCTTTTCTTTTCTTTACTTTACTTTACTTTTCTTTTCTTTTCTTTTCTTTTCTTTCCTTTTCTTTTCTTTCATTTCCTTTTCTTTTCTCTTCTTTACTTTACATTTCTTTTCTTTTCTTTTCTTTACTTTTCTTTCCTTTCCTTTTCTTTCCTTTCCTTTCCTTTCCTTTCCTGTTCTTTTCTTTTCTTTCCTTTACTTTCCTTTTCTTTCCTTTTCTTTCCTTTACTTTCCTTTTCTTTTCTTTACTTTCCTTTTCTTTTCTTTCCTTTCCTTTCCTTTCCTTTACTTTTCTTTCCTTTCCTTTCCTTTACTTTTCTTTTCTTTTCTTTTCTTTCCTTTCCTTTCCTTTCCTTTTCTTTTCTTTTCTTTCCTTTCCTTTCCTTTCCTTTTCTTTTCTTTTCTTTTCTTTTCTTTCCTTTTCTTTTCTTTTCTTTTCTTTTCTTTCCTTTCCTTTCCTTTTTTTTACTTTCCTTTCCTTTCCTTTCCTTTTCTTTTCTTTTCTTTTCTTTCCTTTCCTTTCCTTTACTTTTCTTTTCTTTTCTTTACTTTACTTTACTTTTCTTTTCTTTTCTGTTCTTTTCTTTTCTTTCCTTTTCTTTTCTTTTCTTTCATTTCCTTTTCTTTTCTCTTCTTTACTTTACATTTCTTTTCTTTTCTTTTCTTTACTTTTCTTTTCTTTCCTTTCCTTTTCTTTCCTTTCCTTTCCTTTCCTTTCCTGTTCTTTTCTTTTCTTTTTCTTTACTTTTCTTTTCTTTACTTTACTTTTATTTCCTTTCCTTTCCCTTCCTTTCCCTTCCTTTCCTTTTATTTTATTTTCTTTTATTTTCTTTACTTTCCTTTTCTTTACTTTACTTTTCTTTTCTTTCCTTCACTTTACTTTTCTTTGCTTTTCTTTTCTTTTCTTTTCTTTCCTTTCCTTTCCTTTACTTTACTTTACTTTTCTTTTCTTTTCTTTCCGTTGTTATTCTTTACTTTACTTTCCTTTCCTTTTTTTCTTTACTTTACTTTACTTTCCTTTTTTTTCTTTACTTTACTTTACTTTACTTTACTTTTCTTTACTTTACTTTACTTTACTTTTCTTTTCTTTCCATTCCTTTCCTTTTCTTTTCTTTTCTTTTCTATACTTTTCTTTTCTTTTCTTTACTATTCTTTTCCTTTTTTTCTTTACTTTACTTTACTTTACTTTACTTTTCTTTACTTTACTTTACGTTTCTTTTCTTTTCTTTACTTTACTTTACTTTTCTTTTCTTTTCTTTCCTCTCCTTTCTTTTCCTTTCCTTTTCTTTTCTTTTCTATTCTTTTCTTTTCTTTTCTTTTCTTTACTTTCCTTTTCTTTTCTTTTCTTTTCTTTTCTTATTTTTTCTTTTCTTTTCTTTTCTTTTTTTTTCTTTCCTTTCCTTTCCTTTCCTTTTCTTTACTTTCTTTTCTTATTTTTTCTTTTCTTTTCTTTTCTTTTATTTTCTTATTTTTTCTTTACTTTTCTTTTGTTTACTTTACTTTACTTTTCTTTACTTTCCTTTCCCTACCTTTCCTTTTATTTTATTTTCTTTTATTTTCTTTACTTTCCTTTTCTTTACTTTCCTTTTCTTTGCTTTCCTTTTCTTTTCTTTTCTTTCCTTTACTTTACTTTTCTTTACTTTTCTTTCCTTTTCTTTACTTTACTTTCCTTTTCTTTCCTTTTCTTTACTTTACTTTCCTTTTCTTTTCTTTCCTTTACTTTACTTTACTTTTCTTTCCTTTACTTTCCTTTTCTTTCCTTTTCTTTTCTTTCCTTTACTTTCCTTTTCTTTTCTTTTCTTTACTTTCCTTTTCTTTTCTTTTCTTTACTTTACTTTACTTTACTTTTCATTTCTTTTCTTTTCTTTTCTTTTCTTTTCTTTTCTTTACTTTACTTTACTTTTCTTTTCTTTTCTTTTCTTTACTTTTCTTTTCTTTACTTTACTTTTCTTTACTTTCCTTTCCTTTTATTTTATTTTCTTTCCTTTACTTTACTTTTCTTTCTTTTCTTTCCTTTTCTCTACTTTCCTTTCCTTTCCTTTTCTTTTCTTTACTTTACTTTGCTTTACTTTTTTACCTTCCTTTCCTTTCCTTTACTTTACTTTACTTTTCTTTTCTTTTCTTTTCTTTCCTTTCCTTTTCTTTACTTTCCTTTTCTGTTCTTTACTTTACTTTCCTTTACTTTTCTTTACTTTCCTTTTCTTTACTTTCTTTCCTTTACTTTTCTTTTCTTTTCTTTTCTTTTCTTTCTTTCCTTTTATTTACTTTAATTTACTTTACTCTACTTTACTTTACTTTTCTTTTCTTTTCTTTTCTTTTCTTTCCTTTACTTTTCTTTTCTTTGCTTTTCTTTTCTTTTCTTTCCTTTCCTTTCCTTTACTTTACTTTACTTTTCTTTTCTTTCCGTTGTTATTCTTTACTTTACTTTCCTTTCCTTTTTTTCTTTACTTTACTTTACTTTCCTTTTTTTCTTTACTTTACTTTACTTTACTTTTCTTTACTTTACTTTACTTTTCTTTTCTTTTCTTTACTTTACTTTACTTTACTTTACTTTTCTTTTCTTTCCATTCCTTTCCTTTTCTTTTCTTTTCTTTTCTATACTTTTCTTTTCTTTTCTTTACTATTCTTTTCCTTTTTTTTTCTTTACTTTACTTTACTTTACTTTTCTTTACTTTACTTTACGTTTCTTTTCTTTTCTTTACTTTACTTTACTTTTCTTTTCTTTTCTTTTCTTTCCTTTCCTTTCCTTTCCTTTTCTTTTCTTTTCTATTCTTTTCTTTTCTTTACTTTACTTTTCTTTTCTTTTCTTTTCTTTTCTTTCCTTTTCTTATTTTTTCTTTTCTTTTCTTTACTTTTCTTTTCTTTTTTTTTCTTTCCTTTCCTTTCCTTTCCTTTCCTTTTCTTTCCTTTCCTTTCCTTTTCTTTTCTTTTCTTTCCTTTCCTTTCCTTTCCTTTTCTTTTCTTTTCTTTCCTTTTCTTTCCTTTTCTTTTCTTTTCTTTTCTTTTCTTTCCTTTCCTTTTTTTTACTTTCCTTTCCTTTCCTTTCCTTTTCTTTTCTTTTCTTTCCTTTCCTTTCCTTTACTTTTCTTTTCTTTTCTTTACTTTACTTTACTTTACTTTTCTTTTCTGTTCTTTTCTTTTCTTTCCTTTTCTTTTCTTTTCTTTCATTTCCTTTTCTTTTCTCTTCTTTACTTTACATTTCTTTTCTTTTCTTTTCTTTACTTTTCTTTTCTTTCCTTTCCTTTTCTTTCCTTTCCTTTCCTTTCCTTTCCTGTTCTTTTCTTTTCTTTTCTTTACTTTTCTTTTCTTTACTTTACTTTTATTTCCTTTCCTTTCCCTTCCTTTCCCTTCCTTTCCTTTTATTTTATTTTCTTTTATTTTCTTTACTTTCCTTTTCTTTACTTTACTTTTCTTTACTTTCCTTTCCTTTTATTTTCTTTTCTTTCCTTTACTTTACTTTTCTTTCCTTTTCTTTTCTTTACTTTACTTTACTTTACTTTTCTTTCTTTTCTTTCCTTTTCTCTACTTTCCTTTCCTTTCCTTTTCTTTTCTTTACTTTACTTTGCTTTACTTTTTTTACCTTCCTTTCCTTTCCTTTACTTTACTTTACTTTTCTTTTCTTTTCTTTCCTTTCCAATTCTTTACTTTCCTTTTCTGTTCTTTACTTTACTTTCCTTTACTTTCCTTTACTTTCCTTTTCTTTACGTTCTTTCCTTTTCTTTTCTTTTCTTTTCTTTCTTTCCTTTTATTTACTTTAATTTACTTTACTCTACTTTACTTTACTTTTCTTTTCTTTTCTTTCCTTCACTTTACTTTTCTTTGCTTTTCTTTTCTTTTCTTTTCTTTCCTTTCCTTTCCTTTACTTTACTTTACTTTTCTTTTCTTTTCTTTCCGTTGTTATTCTTTACTTTACTTTCCTTTCCTTTTTTTCTTTACTTTACTTTACTTTCCTTTTTTTTCTTTACTTTACTTTACTTTACTTTACTTTTCTTTACTTTACTTTACTTTACTTTTCTTTTCTTTCCATTCCTTTCCTTTTCTTTTCTTTTCTTTTCTATACTTTTCTTTTCTTTTCTTTACTATTCTTTTCCTTTTTTTCTTTACTTTACTTTACTTTACTTTACTTTTCTTTACTTTACTTTACGTTTCTTTTCTTTTCTTTACTTTACTTTACTTTTCTTTTCTTTTCTTTCCTCTCCTTTCTTTTCCTTTCCTTTTTCTTTTCTTTTCTATTCTTTTCTTTTCTTTTCTTTTCTTTACTTTCCTTTTCTTTTCTTTTCTTTTCTTATTTTTTCTTTTCTTTTCTTTTCTTTTTTTTTCTTTCCTTTCCTTTCCTTTCCTTTTCTTTACTTTCTTTTCTTATTTTTTCTTTTCTTTTCTTTTCTTTTATTTTCTTATTTTTTCTTTACTTTTCTTTTGTTTACTTTACTTTACTTTTCTTTACTTTCCTTTCCCTACCTTTCCTTTTATTTTATTTTCTTTTATTTTCTTTACTTTCCTTTTCTTTACTTTCCTTTTCTTTACTTTCCTTTTCTTTTCTTTTCTTTCCTTTACTTTACTTTTCTTTACTTTTCTTTCCTTTTCTTTACTTTACTTTCCTTTTCTTTCCTTTTCTTTACTTTACTTTCCTTTTCTTTTCTTTCCTTTACTTTACTTTACTTTTCTTTCCTTTACTTTCCTTTTCTTTCCTTTTCTTTTCTTTCCTTTACTTTCCTTTTCTTTTCTTTTCTTTACTTTCCTTTTCTTTTCTTTACTTTTCTTTTCTTTTCTTTACTTTACTTTACTTTACTTTTCATTTCTTTTCTTTTCTTTTCTTTTCTTTACTTTACTTTACTTTACTTTTCTTTTCTTTTCTTTTCTTTACTTTTCTTTTCTTTACTTTACTTTTCTTTACTTTCCTTTCCTTTTATTTTATTTTCTTTCCTTTACTTTACTTTTCTTTCTTTTCTTTCCTTTTCTCTACTTTCCTTTCCTTTCCTTTTCTTTTCTTTACTTTACTTTGCTTTACTTTTTTACCTTCCTTTCCTTTCCTTTACTTTACTTTACTTTTCTTTTCTTTTCTTTCCTTTCCTTTTCTTTACTTTCCTTTTCTGTTCTTTACTTTACTTTCCTTTACTTTTCTTTACTTTCCTTTTCTTTACTTTCTTTCCTTTACTTTTCTTTTCTTTTCTTTTCTTTTCTTTCTTTCCTTTTATTTACTTTAATTTACTTTACTCTACTTTACTTTACTTTTCTTTTCTTTTCTTTTCTTTCCTTTACTTTTCTTTTCTTTGCTTTTCTTTTCTTTTCTTTCCTTTCCTTTCCTTTACTTTACTTTTCTTTTCTTTTCTTTCCGTTGTTATTCTTTACTTTCCTTTCCTTTCCTTTTTTTCTTTACTTTACTTTACTTTCCTTTTTTTCTTTACTTTACTTTACTTTTCTTTACTTTACTTTACTTTTCTTTTCTTTCTTTACTTTACTTTACTTTACTTTACTTTTCTTTTCTTTCCATTCCTTTTCTTTTCTTTTCTTTTCTTTTCTATACTTTTCTTTTCTTTTCTTTACTATTCTTTTCCTTTTTTTTCTTTACTTTACTTTACTTTACTTTTCTTTACTTTACTTTACGTTTCTTTTCTTTTCTTTACTTTACTTTACTTTTCTTTTCTTTTCTTTTCTTTCCTTTCCTTTCCTTTCCTTTTCTTTTCTTTTCTATTCTTTTCTTTTCTTTACTTTACTTTTCTTTTCTTTTCTTTTCTTTTCTTTCCTTTTCTTATTTTTTCTTTTCTTTTCTTTACTTTTCTTTTCTTTTTTTTTTCTTTCCTTTCCTTTCCTTTCCTTTTCTTTCCTTTCCTTTCCTTTTCTTTTCTTTTCTTTTCTTTTCTTTCCTTTACTTTTCTTTTCTTTACTTTACTTTACTTTTCATTTCTTTTCTTTTCTTTTCTTTACTTTACTTTACTTTACTTTTCTTTTCTTTACTTTTCCTTTCTTTACTTTACTTTACTTTTCTTTCCTTTCCTTTCCCTTCCTTTCCTTTTCTTTTCTTTTCTTTACTTTCCTTTTCTTTACTTCTTTACTTAACTTTTCTTTACTTTCCTTTTCTTTTCTTTTCTTTCCTTTACTTTCCTTTTCTTTCCTTTTCTTTCCTTTTCTTTACTTTACTTTCCTTTTCTTTCCTTTTCTTTACTTTACTTTCCTTTTCTTTTCTTTCCTTTACTTTCCTTTTCTTTTCTTTCCTTTACTTTCCTTTTCTTTTCTTTTCTTTCCTTTACTTTACTTTCCTTTTCTTTTCTTTACTTTCCTTTTCTTTTCTTTTCTTTCCTTTACTTTACTTTTCTTTCCTTTTCTTTCCTTTTCTTTCCTTTTCTTTACTTTACTTTCCTTTTCTTTACTTTACTTTCCTTTTCTTTTCTTTCCTTTACTTTCCTTTTCTTTTCTTTCCTTTACTTTCCTTTTCTTTCCTTTTCTTTACTTTACTTTCCTTTTCTTTCCTTTTCTTTACTTTACTTTCCTTTTCTTTACTTTCCTTTTCTTTTCTTTTCTTTCCTTTACTTTCCTTTTCTTTCCTTTTCTTTCCTTTTCTTTACTTTACTTTACTTTTCTTTACTTTCCTTTTCTTTTCTTTCCTTTTCTTTCCTTTTCTTTACTTTACTTTCCTTTTCTTTCCTTTTCTTTACTTTACTTTCCTTTTCTTTTCTTTACTTTACTTTACTTTTCTTTCCTTTACTTTCCTTTTCTTTCCTTTTCTTTTCTTTCCTTTACTTTCCTTTTCTTTTCTTTTCTTTACTTTCCTTTTCTTTTCTTTTCTTTTCTATACTTTTCTTTTCTTTTCTTTACTATTCTTTTCCTTTTTTTTCTTTACTTTACTTTACTTTACTTTACTTTTCTTTACTTTACTTTACGTTTCTTTTCTTTTCTTTACTTTACTTTACTTTTCTTTTCTTTCCTTTCCTTTCCTTTCCTTTCCTTTTTCTTTTCTTTTCTATTCTTTTATTTTCTTTTCTTTACTTTACTTTTCTTTTCTTTTCTTTTCTTTCCTTTTCTTATTTTTTCTTTTATTTTCTTTACTTTTCTTTTCTTTTCTTTCCTTTTCTTTTTTTTTCTTTACTTTACTTTACTTTTCTTTTCTTTTCTTTCCTTTCCTTTCCTTTCCTTTCCTTTTCTTTTCAATTATTTTCTTTTCTTTTCTTTCCTTTTCTTTCCTTTCCTTTCCTTTACTTTCCTTTTCTTTTCATTACTTTCCTTTACTTTCCTTTCCTTTTCTTTACTTTCCTGTTCTTTTCTTTCCTTTCCTTTTTTTTACTTTCCTTTCCTTTTCTTTTCTATTCTTTCCTTTCCTTTCCTTTCCTTTCCTTTTCTTTTCTTTTCTCTACTTTCCTTTCCTTTCCTTTCCTTTTCTTTACTTTACTTTACTTTACTTTACTTTCCTTTTCTTTTCTTTACTTTACTTTAATTTTATTTCTTTTCTTTCCTTTTCTCTACTTTCCTTTCCTTTCCTTTTATTTTCTTTTCTTTCCTTTCCTTTCCTTTTCTTTCCTTTTCTCTACTTTCCTTTCCTTTCCTTTTCTTTTCTTTACTTTACTTTGCTTTACTTTTTTTACTTTCCTTTCCTTTCCTTTACTTTACTTTACTTTTCTGTTCTTTTCTGTTCTTTTCTTTCCTTTCCTTTTCTTTACTTTCCTTCTCTGTTCTTTACTTTACTTTCCTTTACTTTTCTTTCCTTTCCTTTTCTTTACTTTCCTTTTCTTTAATTTTCTTTCCTTTACTCTTCTTTTCTTTTCTTTCTTTCCTTTCCTTTACTTTACTTTACTTTACTCTACTTTACTTTACTTTTCTTTTCTTTTCTTTTCTTTCCTTTTCTTTCCTTTACTTTACTTTTCTTTTCTTTTCTTTTCTTTTCTTTTCTTTCCTTTCCTTTACTTTACTTTACTTTTCTTTTCTTTCCGTTGCTATTCTTTACTTTACTTTCCTTTACTTTACTTTCCTTTTTTTTCTTTACTTTACTTTACTTTCCTTTTTTTCTTTACTTTACTTTACTTTACTTTACTTTTCTTTACTTTACTTTACTTTACTTTTCTTTTCTTTACTTTACTTTCCTTTACTTTTCTTTACTTTCCTTTTCTTTACTTTCCTCTTCTTTAATTTTCTTTCCTTTACTCTTCTTTTCTTTTCTTTTCTTTCTTTCCTTTCCTTTACTTTACTTTACTCTACTTTACTTTACTTTTCTTTTCTTTTCTTTCCTTTACTTTTCTTTTCTTTTCTTTTCTTTTCTTTTCTTTTCTTTTCTTTTCTTTCCTTTACTTTCCTTTACTTTTCTTTTCTTTCCATTGCTATTCTTTACTTTCCTTTACTTTACTTTCCTTTTTTTTCTTTACTTTACTTTCCTTTTTTTTCTTTACTTTACTTTACTTTACTTTTCTTTACTTTACTTTACTTTACTTTCATTTTCTTTCCTTTACTTTTCTTTTCTTTCCTTTACTTTACTTTAATTTTCTTTCCTTTACTTTCCTTTTCTTTCCTTTTCTTTTCTTTCCTTTACTTTCCTTTTCTTTTCTTTCCTTTACTTTCCTTTTCTTTCCTTTTCTTTACTTTCCTTTTCTTTTCTTTCCTTTACTTTTCTTTCCTTTCCTCTTCTTTCCTTTTCTTTCCTTTCCTTTTCTGTTCTTTACTTTACTTTCCTTTACTTTTCTTTACTTTCCTTTTCTTTTCTTTTCTTTCCTTTACTTTACTTTTCTTTCCTTTCCTTTTCTTTTCTTTACTTTTCTTTTCTTTTCTTTACTTTACTTTACTTTACTTTTCATTTCTTTTCTTTTCTTTTCTTTTCTTAACTTTACTTTACTTTACTTTACTTTTCTTTTCTTTTCTTTACTTTTCTTTTCTTTACTTTACTTTTAATTCCTTTCCTTTCCCTTCCTTTCCCTTCCTTTCCTTTTATTTTATTTTCTTTTATTTTCTTTACTTTCCTTTTCTTTACTTTCCTTTCCTTTTATTTTATTTTCTTTCCTTTACTTTACTTTTCTTTCCTTTTCTTTTCTTTACTTTACTTTACTTTACTTTTCTTTCTTTTCTTTCCTTTTCTCTACTTTCCTTTCCTTTCCTTTTCTTTTCTTTACTTTACTTTGCTTTACTTTTTTTACCTTCCTTTCCTTTCCTTTACTTTAATTTACTTTTGTTTTCTTTTCTTTCCTTTCCTTTTCTTTACTTTCCTTTTCTGTTCTTTACTTTACTTTCCTTTACTTTTCTTTACTTTCCTTTTCTTTACTTTCTTTCCTTTACTTTTCTTTTCTTTTCTTTCTTTCCTTTTATTTACTTTAATTTACTTTACTCTACTTTACTTTACTTTTCTTTTCTTTTCTTTTCTTTTCTTTCCTTCACTTTACTTTTCTTTTCTTTTCTTTTCTTTTCTTTTCTTTTCTTTTCTTTCCTTTCCTTTCCTTTCCTTTTCTTTTCTTTCCTTTCCTTTCCTTTTCTTTTCTTTTCTTTTCTTTCCTTTTCTTTTCTTTTCTTTTCTTTTCTTTCCTTTCCTTTTCTTTTCTTTTCTTTCCTTTCCTTTCCTTTCCTTTTCTTTTATTTTCTTTCCTTTCCTTTCCTTTCCTTTTCTTTTCTTTTCTTTCCTTTCCTTTCCTTTCCTTTTCTTTTCTTTTCTTTACTTTACTTTACTTTTCTTTTCTTTTCTTTTCTTTTCTTTTCTTTTCTTTCCTTTTCTTTTCTTTCATTTCCTTTTCTTTTCTCTTCTTTACTTTACATTTCTTTTCTTTTCTTTTCTTTCCTTTCCTTTCCTTTCCTTTCCTGTTCTTTTCTTTTCTTTCCTTTACTTTCCTTTTCTTTCCTTTTCTTTCCTTTACTTTCCTTTTCTTTTCTTTACTTTCCTTTTCTTTTCTTTCCTTTCCTTTCCTTTCCTTTTCTTTTCTTTCCTTTCCTTTCCTTTCCTTTACTTTTCTTTTCTTTTCTTTTCTTTTCTTTCCTTTCCTTTCCTTTTCTTTTCTTTTCTTTCCTTTCCTTTCCTTTCCTTTTCCTTTCTTTTCTTTTCTTTTCTTTTCTTTCCTTTTCTTTTCTTTTCTTTTCTTTTCTTTCCTTTCCTTTCCTTTTTTTTACTTTCCTTTCCTTTCCTTTCCTTTTCTTTTCTTTTCTTTTCTTTCCTTTCCTTTCGTTTACTTTTCTTTTCTTTTCTTTACTTTACTTTACTTTACTTTTCTTTTCTGTTCATTTCTTTTCTTTCCTTTTCTTTTCTTTTCTTTCATTTCCTTTTCTTTTCTCTTCTTTACTTTACATTTCTTTTCTTTTCTTTTCTTTACTTTTCTTTTCTTTCCTTTCCTTTTCTTTCCTTTCCTTTCCTTTCCTTTCCTGTTCTTTTCTTTTCTTTTCTTTACTTTTATTTTCTTTACTTTACTTTTATTTCCTTTCCTTTCCCTTCCTTTCCCTTCCTTTCCTTTTATTTTATTTTCTTTTATTTTCTTTACTTTCCTTTTCTTTACTTTACTTTTCTTTACTTTCCTTTCCTTTTATTTTCTTTTCTTTCCTTTACTTTACTTTTCTTTCCTTTTCTTTTCTTTACTTTACTTTACTTTACTTTTCTTTCTTTTCTTTCCTTTTCTCTACTTTCCTTTCCTTTCCTTTTCTTTTCTTTACTTTACTTTGCTTTACTTTTTTTACCTTCCTTTCCTTTCCTTTACTTTACTTTACTTTTCTTTTCTTTTCTTTCCTTTCCAATTCTTTACTTTCCTTTTCTGTTCTTTACTTTACTTTCCTTTACTTTTCTTTACTTTCCTTTTCTTTACGTTCTTTCCTTTTCTTTTCTTTTCTTTTCTTTCTTTCCTTTTATTTACTTTAATTTACTTTACTCTACTTTACTTTACTTTTCTTTTCTTTTCTTTTCTTTCCTTCACTTTACTTTTCTTTGCTTTTCTTTTCTTTTCTTTCCTTTCCTTTCCTTTACTTTACTTTACTTTTCTTTTCTTTCCGTTGTTATTCTTTACTTTACTTTCCTTTCCTTTTTTTCTTTACTTTACTTTACTTTCCTTTTTTTTCTTTACTTTACTTTACTTTTCTTTACTTTACTTTACTTTTCTTTTCTTTCCATTCCTTTCCTTTTCTTTTCTTTTCTTTTCTATACTTTTCTTTTCTTTTCTTTACTATTCTTTTCCTTTTTTTCTTTACTTTACTTTACTTTACTTTACTTTTCTTTACTTTACTTTACGTTTCTTTTCTTTTCTTTACTTTACTTTACTTTTCTTTTCTTTTCTTTCCTCTCCTTTCTTTTCCTTTCCTTTTCTTTTCTTTTCTATTCTTTTCTTTTCTTTTCTTTTCTTTACTTTCCTTTTCTTTTCTTTTCTTTTCTTTTCTTATTTTTTCTTTTCTTTTCTTTTCTTTTTTTTTCTTTCCTTTCCTTTCCTTTCCTTTTCTTTACTTTCTTTTCTTATTTTTTCTTTTCTTTTCTTTTCTTTTCTTTTATTTTCTTATTTTTTCTTTACTTTTCTTTTGTTTACTTTACTTTACTTTTCTTTACTTTCCTTTCCCTACCTTTCCTTTTATTTTATTTTCTTTTATTTTCTTTACTTTCCTTTTCTTTACTTTCCTTTTCTTTACTTTCCTTTTCTTTTCTTTTCTTTCCTTTACTTTACTTTTCTTTACTTTTCTTTCCTTTTCTTTACTTTACTTTCCTTTTCTTTCCTTTTCTTTACTTTACTTTCCTTTTCTTTTCTTTCCTTTACTTTACTTTTCTTTCCTTTACTTTCCTTTTCTTTCCTTTTCTTTTCTTTCCTTTACTTTCCTTTTCTTTTCTTTTCTTTACTTTCCTTTTCTTTTCTTTTCTTTTCTTTTCTTTACTTTACTTTACTTTACTTTTCAGTTCTTTTCTTTTCTTTTCTTTTCTTTTCTTTTCTTTACTTTACTTTACTTTTCTTTTCTTTTCTTTTCTTTACTTTTCTTTTCTTTACTTTACTTTTATTTACTTTCCTTTCCTTTTATTTTATTTTCTTTCCTTTACTTTACTTTTCTTTCTTTTCTTTCCTTTTCTCTACTTTCCTTTCCTTTCCTTTTCTTTTCTTTACTTTACTTTGCTTTACTTTTTTACCTTCCTTTCCTTTCCTTTACTTTACTTTACTTTTCTTTTCTTTTCTTTCCTTTCCTTTTCTTTACTTTCCTTTTCTGTTCTTTACTTTACTTTCCTTTACTTTTCTTTACTTTCCTTTTCTTTACTTTCTTTCCTTTACTTTTCTTTTCTTTTCTTTTCTTTTCTTTCTTTCCTTTTATTTACTTTAATTTACTTTACTCTACTTTACTTTACTTTTCTTTTCTTTTCTTTCCTTTACTTTTCTTTTCTTTGCTTTTCTTTTCTTTTCTTTCCTTTCCTTTCCTTTCCTTTACTTTTCTTTTCTTTTCTTTCCGTTGTTATTCTTTACTTTACTTTCCTTTCCTTTTTTTCTTTACTTTACTTTACTTTCCTTTTTTTCTTTACTTTACTTTACTTTACTTTTCTTTACTTTACTTTACTTTTCTTTTCTTTTCTTTACTTTACTTTACTTTACTTTACTTTTCTTTTCTTTCCATTCCTTTCCTTTTCTTTTCTTTTCTTTTCTATACTTTTCTTTTCTTTTCTTTACTATTCTTTTCCTTTTTTTTCTTTACTTTACTTGACTTTACTTTTCTTTACTTTACTTTACGTTTCTTTTCTTTTCTTTTCTTTACTTTACTTTTCTTTTCTTTTCTTTTCTTTTCTTTCCTTTTCTTATTTTTTATTTTCTTTTCTTTACTTTTCTTTTCTTTTTTTTCTTTCCTTTCCTTTCCTTTCCTTTTCTTTCCTTTCCTTTCCTTTTCTTTTCTTTTCTTTTCTTTTCTTTCCTTTACTTTTCTTTTCTTTACTTTACTTTACTTTTCATTTCTTTTCTTTTCTTTTCTTTACTTTACTTTACTTTACTTTTCTTTTCTTTACTTTTCCTTTCTTTACTTTACTTTACTTTTCTTTCCTTTCCTTTCCCTTCCTTTCCTTTTCTTTTCTTTTCTTTACTTTCCTTTTCTTTACTTCTTTACTTAACTTTTCTTTACTTTCCTTTTCTTTTCTTTTCTTTCCTTTACTTTCCTTTTCTTTCCTTTTCTTTCCTTTTCTTTCCTTTACTTTCCTTTTCTTTCCTTTTCTTTACTTTACTTTCCTTTTCTTTTCTTTCCTTTACTTTCCTTTTCTTTTCTTTCCTTTCCTTTCCTTTTCTTTTCTTTTCTTTCCTTTACTTTACTTTCCTTTTCTTTTCTTTTCTTTACTTTCCTTTTCTTTTCTTTTCTTTCCTTTACTTTACTTTTCTTTCCTTTTCTTTCCTTTTCTTTCCTTTTCTTTACTTTACTTTCCTTTTCTTTACTTTACTTTCCTTTTCTTTTCTTTCCTTTACTTTCCTTTTCTTTTCTTTCCTTTACTTTCCTTTTCTTTCCTTTTCTTTACTTTACTTTCCTTTTCTTTCCTTTTCTTTACTTTACTTTCCTTTTCTTTACTTTCCTTTTCTTTTCTTTTCTTTCCTTTACT
This sequence comes from Rana muscosa, assembly GCA_029206835.1. Lineage (NCBI taxonomy): Eukaryota > Metazoa > Chordata > Amphibia > Anura > Ranidae > Rana > Rana muscosa. The sequence goes on along the minus strand of JARGYO010003354.1, from coordinate 92,369 downwards.
TTCCTTTTCTTTCCTTTTCTTTCCTTTTCTTTACTTTCCTTTTCTTTTCTTTTCTTTTCTATACTTTTCTTTTCTTTTCTTTACTATTCTTTTCCTTTTTTTTCTTTACTTTACTTTACTTTACTTTACTTTTCTTTACTTTACTTTACGTTTCTTTTCTTTTCTTTACTTTACTTTACTTTTCTTTTCTTTCCTTTCCTTTCCTTTCCTTTCCTTTTTCTTTTCTTTTCTATTCTTTTCTTTTCTTTTCTTTACTTTACTTTTCTTTTCTTTTCTTTTCTTTCCTTTTCTTATTTTTTCTTTTATTTTCTTTACTTTTCTTTTCTTTTCTTTTCTTTTCTTTCCTTTTCTTTTTTTTTCTTTACTTTACTTTACTTTTCTTTTCTTTTCTTTCCTTTCCTTTCCTTTCCTTTCCTTTTCTTTTCAATTATTTTCTTTTCTTTTCTTTCCTTTTCTTTCCTTTCCTTTCCTTTACTTTCCTTTTCTTTTCATTACTTTCCTTTACTTTCCTTTCCTTTTCTTTACTTTCCTGTTCTTTTCTTTCCTTTCCTTTTTTTTACTTTCCTTTCCTTTTCTTTTCTATTCTTTCCTTTCCTTTCCTTTCCTTTCCTTTCCTTTTCTTTTCTTTTCTCTACTTTCCTTTCCTTTCCTTTCCTTTTCTTTACTTTACTTTACTTTACTTTACTTTCCTTTTCTTTTCTTTACTTTACTTTAATTTTATTTCTTTTCTTTCCTTTTCTCTACTTTCCTTTCCTTTCCTTTTATTTTCTTTTCTTTCCTTTCCTTTCCTTTTCTTTCCTTTTCTCTACTTTCCTTTCCTTTCCTTTTCTTTTCTTTACTTTACTTTGCTTTACTTTTTTTACTTTCCTTTCCTTTCCTTTACTTTACTTTACTTTTCTGTTCTTTTCTGTTCTTTTCTTTCCTTTCCTTTTCTTTCCTTTCCTTTTCTGTTCTTTACTTTACTTTCCTTTACTTTTCTTTCCTTTCCTTTTCTTTACTTTCCTTTTCTTTAATTTTCTTTCCTTTACTCTTCTTTTCTTTTCTTTCTTTCCTTTCCTTTACTTTACTTTACTCTACTTTACTTTACTTTTCTTTTCTTTTCTTTTCTTTTCTTTCCTTTTCTTTCCTTTACTTTACTTTTCTTTTCTTTTCTTTTCTTTTCTTTCCTTTCCTTTACTTTACTTTACTTTTCTTTTCTTTCCGTTGCTATTCTTTACTTTACTTTCCTTTACTTTACTTTCCTTTTTTTTCTTTACTTTACTTTACTTTCCTTTTTTTCTTTACTTTACTTTACTTTACTTTTCTTTACTTTACTTTAATTTACTTTACTTTTCTTTTCTTTACTTTACTTTCCTTTTCTTTCCTTTTCTTTCCTTTACTTTACTTTTCTTTTCTTTCCTTTACTTTACTTTACTTTTCTTTCCTTTACTTTCCTTTTCTTTCCTTTTCTTTTCTTTCCTTTATTTTCCTTTTCTTTTCTTTTCTTTCCTTTTCTTTTCTTTCCTTTACTTTACTTTTCTTTACTTTTCTTTCCTTTTCTTTACTTTCCTTTTCTTTTCTTTCCTTTGCTTTACTTTTCTTTCCTTTCCTCTTCTTTCCTTTTCTTTCCTTTACTTTCCTTTTCTTTTCTTTACTTCCCTTTTGTTTTCTTTTCTTTCCTTTACTTTACTTTTCTTTCCTTTCCTTTTTATTTCTTTACTTTACTTTTCTTTTCTTTACTTTACTTTACTTTACTTTCCTTTTCTTTCCTTTTCTTTTCTTTTCTTTTCTTTCCTTTCCTTTCCTTTCCTTTCCTTTTCTTTTCTTTTCTTTTCTTTTCTTTTCTTTCCTTTCCTTTCCTTTACTTTACTTTTCTTTTCTTTTCTTTTCTTTCCTTTCCTTTTCTTTCCTTTCCTTTCCTTTCCTTTCCTTTCCTTTTCTTTTCTTTTCATTTCTTTTCTTTCCTTTTCTTTTCTTTTCTTTTCTTTCCTTTCCTTTCCTTTTCTTTTCTTTCCTTTCCTTTCCTTTCCTTTCCTTTTCTTTTCTTTTCTTTCCTTTCCTTTCCTTTCCTTTCCTTTCCTTTTCTTTTCTTTTCTTTACTTTACTTTACTTTTCTTTTCTTTTCTTTTTTTTCCTTTTATTTTCCTTTCTTTTCTTTTCTTTCATTTCCTTTTCTTTTCTCTTCTTTACTTTACATTTCTTTTCTTTTCTTTTCTTTTCTTTTCTTTTCTTTCCTTTCCTTTTCTTTCCTTTCCTTTCCTTTCCTTTCCTGTTCTTTTCTTTTCTTTTCTTTCCTTTTCTTTTCTTTCCTTTCCTTTCATTTACTTTTCTTTTCTTTTCTTTTCTTTTCTTTCCTTTCCTTTACTTTTCTTTTCTTTTCTTTTCTTTTCTTTTCTTTTCTTTACTTTACTTTACTTTACTTTACATTTCTTTTCTTTTCTTTTCTTTTCTTTCCTTTTCTTTTGTTTTCTTTTCTTTTCTTTCATTTCCTTTTCTTTTCTCTTCTTTACTTTACATTTCTTTTCTTTTCTTTTCTTTCCTTTTCTTTTCTTTTCTTTCCTTTTCTTTTCTTTTCTTTTCTTTCCTTTCCTTTTCTTTTCAATTATTTTCTTTTCTTTTGTTTTCTTTTCTTTTCTTTCCTTTCCTTTCCTTTCCTTTCCTTTTCTTTTCTTTACTTTCCTTTACTTTACTTTCCTTTCCTTTACTTTCCTGTTCTTTTCTTTCCTTTCCTTTTTTTTACTTTCCTTTCCTTTCCTTTTCTTTTCTATTCTTTCCTTTCCTTTCCTTTTCTTTTCTTTTCTCTACTTTCCTTTCCTTTCCTTTCCTTTCCTTTACTTTACTTTACTTTCCTTTTCTTTTCTTTTCGTTACTTTAAGATACTTTTATTTATTTTCTTTCTTTTTCTCTACTTTCCTTTCCTTTCCTTTCCTTTCCTTTTCTTTTCTTTTCTTTCCTTTCCTTTTCTTTCCTTTTCTCTACTTTCCTTTCCTTTCCTTTTCTTTTCTTTTCTTTACTTTACTTTACTTTACTTTCCTTTCCTTTCCTTTCCTTTTCTGTTCTTTTCTTTACTTTACTTTTATTTCTGTTCTTTCCTTTTCTCTACTTTCCTTTCCTTTTCTTTTCTTTTCTTTACTTTACTTTGCTTTACTTTTTTACTTTCCTTTCCTTTCCTTTACTTTACTTTTCTGTTCTTTTCTTTCCTTTCCTTTCCTTTTCTTTACTTTCCTTTTCTGTTCTTTACTTTACTTTCCTTTACTTTTCTTTACTTTCCTTTTCTTTACTTTCCTCTTCTTTAATTTTCTTTCCTTTACTCTTCTTTTCTTTTCTTTTCTTTCTTTCCTTTCCTTTCCTTTACTTTACTCTACTTTACTTTACTTTACTTTTCTTTTCTTTTCTTTCCTTTACTTTTCTTTTCTTTTCTTTTCTTTTCTTTTCTTTCCTTTACTTTCCTTTACTTTTCTTTTCTTTCCATTGCTATTCTTTACTTTCCTTTACTTTACTTTCCTTTTTTTTCTTTACTTTACTTTTTTTTCTTTACTTTACTTTACTTTACTTTTCTTTACTTTACTTTACTTTACTTTCATTTTCTTTACTTTACTTTTCTTTTCTTTCCTTTACTTTACTTTAATTTTCTTTCCTTTACTTTCCTTTTCTTTCCTTTTCTTTTCTTTCCTTTACTTTCCTTTTCTTTTCTTTCCTTTACTTTCCTTTTCTTTCCTTTTCTTTACTTTCCTTTTCTTTTCTTTCCTTTACTTTTCTTTCCTTTCCTCTTCTTTCCTTTTCTTTCCTTTCCTTTTCTGTTCTTTACTTTACTTTCCTTTACTTTTCTTTACTTTCCTTTTCTTTTCTTTTCTTTCCTTTACTTTACTTTTCTTTCCTTTCCTTTTCTTTTCTTTACTTTTCTTTTCTTTTCTTTACTTCACTTTACTTTACTTTTCATTTCTTTTCTTTTCTTTTCTTTTCTTTACTTTACTTTACTTTACTTTTCTTTTCTTTTCTTTACTTTCCTTTTCTTTTCTTTACTTTTCTTTTCTTTTCTTTACTTTACTTTACTTTACTTTTCATTTCTTTTCTTTTCTTTTCTTTTCTTTTCTTTTCTTTACTTTACTTTACTTTTCTTTTCTTTTCTTTTCTTTACTTTTCTTTTCTTTACTTTACTTTTATTTACTTTCCTTTCCTTTTATTTTATTTTCTTTCCTTTACTTTACTTTTCTTTCTTTTCTTTCCTTTTCTCTACTTTCCTTTCCTTTCCTTTTCTTTTCTTTACTTTACTTTGCTTTACTTTTTTACCTTCCTTTCCTTTCCTTTACTTTACTTTACTTTTCTTTTCTTTCCTTTCCTTTTCTTTACTTTCCTTTTCTGTTCTTTACTTTACTTTCCTTTACTTTTCTTTACTTTCCTTTTCTTTACTTTCTTTCCTTTACTTTTCTTTTCTTTTCTTTTCTTTTCTTTCTTTCCTTTTATTTACTTTAATTTACTTTACTCTACTTTACTTTACTTTTCTTTTCTTTTCTTTTCTTTCCTTTACTTTTCTTTTCTTTGCTTTTCTTTTCTTTTCTTTCCTTTCCTTTCCTTTACTTTACTTTTCTTTTCTTTTCTTTCCGTTGTTATTCTTTACTTTACTTTCCTTTCCTTTTTTTCTTTACTTTACTTTACTTTCCTTTTTTTCTTTACTTTACTTTACTTTACTTTTCTTTACTTTACTTTACTTTACTTTTCTTTTCTTTTCTTTACTTTACTTTACTTTACTTTACTTTTCTTTTCTTTCCATTCCTTTCCTTTTCTTTTCTTTTCTTTTCTATACTTTTCTTTTATTTTCTTTACTATTCTTTTCCTTTTTTTTCTTTACTTTACTTTACTTTACTTTTCTTTACTTTACTTTACGTTTCTTTTCTTTTCTTTACTTTACTTTACTTTTCTTTTCTTTTCTTTTCTTTCCTTTCCTTTCCTTTCCTTTTCTTTTCTTTTCTATTCTTTTCTTTTCTTTACTTTACTTTTCTTTTCTTTTCTTTTCTTTCCTTTTCTTATTTTTTCTTTTCTTTTCTTTACTTTTCTTTTATTTTTTTTTCTTTCCTTTCCTTTCCTTTCCTTTTCTTTCCTTTCCTTTCCTTTCCTTTTCTTTTCTTTTCTTTTCTTTTCTTTCCTTTACTTTTCTTTTCTTTACTTTACTTTACTTTTCATTTCTTTTCTTTTCTTTTCTTTACTTTACTTTACTTTTCTTTTCTTTACTTTTCCTTTCTTTACTTTACTTTACTTTTCTTTCCTTTCCTTTCCCTTCCTTTCCTTTTCTTTTCTTTTCTTTACTTTCCTTTTCTTTACTTCTTTACTTAACTTTTCTTTACTTTCCTTTTCTTTTCTTTTCTTTCCTTTACTTTCCTTTTCTTTCCTTTTCTTTCCTTTTCTTTACTTTACTTTCCTTTTCTTTCCTTTTCTTTACTTTACTTTCCTTTTCTTTTCTTTCCTTTACTTTCCTTTTCTTTTCTTTCCTTTCCTTTCCTTTTCTTTTCTTTTCTTTCCTTTACTTTACTTTCCTTTTCTTTTCTTTTCTTTACTTTCCTTTTCTTTTCTTTTCTTTCCTTTACTTTACTTTTATTTCCTTTTCTTTCCTTTTCTTTCCTTTTCTTTACTTTACTTTCCTTTTCTTTACTTTACTTTCCTTTTCTTTTCTTTCCTTTACTTTCCTTTTCTTTTCTTTCCTTTACTTTCCTTTTCTTTCCTTTTCTTTACTTTACTTTCCTTTTCTTTCCTTTTCTTTACTTTACTTTCCTTTTCTTTACTTTCCTTTTCTTTTCTTTTCTTTCCTTTACTTTCCTTTTCTTTCCTTTTCTTTCCTTTTCTTTACTTTACTTTACTTTTCTTTACTTTCCTTTTCTTTTCTTTTCTTTCCTTTTCTTTCCTTTTCTTTACTTTACTTTCCTTTTCTTTCCTTTTCTTTACTTTACTTTCCTTTTCTTTTCTTTACTTTACTTTACTTTTCTTTCCTTTACTTTCCTTTTCTTTCCTTTTCTTTTCTTTCCTTTGCTTTACTTTTCTTTCCTTTCCTCTTCTTTCCTTTTCTTTCCTTTACTTTCCTTTTCTTTTCTTTACTTCCCTTTTCTTTTCTTTTCTTTCCTTTTCTTTCCTTTACTTTACTTTTCTTTTCTTTTCTTTTCTTTTCTTTCCTTTCCTTTACTTTACTTTACTTTTCTTTTCTTTCCGTTGCTATTCTTTACTTTACTTTCCTTTACTTTACTTTCCTTTTTTTTCTTTACTTTACTTTACTTTCCTTTTTTTCTTTACTTTACTTTACTTTACTTTACTTTTCTTTACTTTACTTTACTTTACTTTTCTTTTCTTTACTTTACTTTCCTTTTCTTTCCTTTTCTTTACTTTACTTTACTTTTCTTTTCTTTCCTTTACTTTACTTTACTTTTCTTTCCTTTACTTTCCTTTTCTTTCCTTTTCTTTTCTTTCCTTTATTTTCCTTTTCTTTTCTTTTCTTTCCTTTTCTTTTCTTTCCTTTACTTTACTTTTCTTTACTTTTCTTTCCTTTTCTTTACTTTCCTTTTCTTTTCTTTCCTTTGCTTTACTTTTCTTTCCTTTCCTCTTCTTTCCTTTTCTTTCCTTTACTTTCCTTTTCTTTTCTTTACTTCCCTTTTGTTTTCTTTTCTTTCCTTTACTTTACTTTTCTTTCCTTTCCTTTTTATTTCTTTACTTTACTTTTCTTTTCTTTACTTTACTTTACTTTACTTTCCTTTTCTTTCCTTTTCTTTTCTTTTCTTTTCTTTCCTTTCCTTTCCTTTCCTTTCCTTTCCTTTTCTTTTCTTTTCTTTTCTTTTCTTTCCTTTCCTTTCCTTTACTTTACTTTTCTTTTCTTTTCTTTTCTTTCCTTTCCTTTTCTTTCCTTTCCTTTCCTTTCCTTTCCTTTCCTTTTCTTTTCTTTTCATTTCTTTTCTTTCCTTTTCTTTTCTTTTCTTTCCTTTCCTTTCCTTTTCTTTTCTTTCCTTTCCTTTCCTTTCCTTTCCTTTTCTTTTCTTTTCTTTTCTTTCCTTTCCTTTCCTTTTCTTTTCTTTTCTTTACTTTACTTTACTTTTCTTTTCTTTTCTTTTTTTTCCTTTTATTTTCCTTTCTTTTCTTTTCTTTCATTTCCTTTTCTTTTCTCTTCTTTACTTTACATTTCTTTTCTTTTCTTTTCTTTTCTTTTCTTTTCTTTTCTTTCCTTTCCTTTTCTTTCCTTTCCTTTCCTTTCCTTTCCTTTCCTGTTCTTTTCTTTTCTTTTCTTTCCTTTTCTTTTCTTTCCTTTCCTTTTCTTTTCTTTCCTTTCCTTTCATTTACTTTTCTTTTCTTTTCTTTTCTTTTCTTTTCTTTCCTTTCCTTTACTTTTCTTTTCTTTTCTTTTCTTTTCTTTACTTTACTTTACTTTACTTTACATTTCTTTTCTTTTCTTTTCTTTTCTTTCCTTTTGTTTTGTTTTGTTTTGTTTTCTTTCATTTCCTTTTCTTTTCTCTTCTTTACTTTACATTTCTTTTCTTTTCTTTCCTTTTCTTTTCTTTTCTTTCCTTTTCTTTTCTTTTCTTTCCTTTCCTTTTCTTTTCAATTATTTTCTTTTCTTTTCTTTTCTTTCCTTTTCTTTCCTTTCCTTTCCTTTCCTTTTCTTTTCTTTACTTTCCTTTACTTTACTTTCCTTTCCTTTACTTTCCTGTTCTTTTCTTTCCTTTCCTTTTTTTTACTTTCCTTTCCTTTCCTTTTCTTTTCTATTCTTTCCTTTCCTTTCCTTTTCTTTTCTTTTCTCTACTTTCCTTTCCTTTCCTTTCCTTTCCTTTACTTTACTTTACTTTCCTTTTCTTTTCTTTTCGTTACTTTAAGATACTTTTATTTATTTTCTTTCCTTTTCTCTACTTTCCTTTCCTTTCCTTTCCTTTCCTTTTCTTTTCTTTTCTTTCCTTTCCTTTTCTTTCCTTTTCTCTACTTTCCTTTCCTTTCCTTTTCTTTTCTTTTCTTTACTTTACTTTCCTTTCCTTTCCTTTCCTTTCCTTTTCTGTTCTTTTCTTTACGTTACTTTTATTTCTGTTCTTTCCTTTTCTCTACTTTCCTTTCCTTTTCTTTTCTTTTCTTTACTTTACTTTGCTTTACTTTTTTACTTTCCTTTCCTTTCCTTTACTTTACTTTTCTGTTCTTTTCTTTCCTTTCCTTTCCTTTTCTTTACTTTCCTTTTCTGTTCTTTACTTTACTTTCCTTTACTTTTCTTTACTTTCCTTTTCTTTACTTTCCTCTTCTTTAATTTTCTTTCCTTTACTCTTCTTTTCTTTTCTTTTCTTTCTTTCCTTTCCTTTCCTTTACTTTACTCTACTTTACTTTACTTTACTTTTCTTTTCTTTTCTTTCCTTTACTTTTCTTTTCTTTTCTTTTCTTTTCTTTTCTTTCCTTTACTTTCCTTTACTTTTCTTTTCTTTCCATTGCTATTCTTTACTTTCCTTTACTTTACTTTCCTTTTTTTTCTTTACTTTACTTTTTTTTCTTTACTTTACTTTACTTTACTTTTCTTTACTTTACTTTACTTTACTTTCATTTTCTTTACTTTACTTTTCTTTTCTTTCCTTTACTTTACTTTAATTTTCTTTCCTTTACTTTCCTTTTCTTTCCTTTTCTTTTCTTTCCTTTACTTTCCTTTTCTTTTCTTTCCTTTACTTTCCTTTTCTTTCCTTTTCTTTACTTTCCTTTTCTTTTCTTTCCTTTACTTTTCTTTCCTTTCCTCTTCTTTCCTTTTATTTCCTTTCCTTTTCTGTTCTTTACTTTACTTTCCTTTACTTTTCTTTACTTTCCTTTTCTTTTCTTTTCTTTCCTTTACTTTACTTTTCTTTCCTTTCCTTTTCTTTTCTTTACTTTTCTTTTCTTTTCTTTACTTTACTTTACTTTACTTTTCATTTCTTTTCTTTTCTTTTCTTTTCTTTACTTTACTTTACTTTACTTTTCTTTTCTTTTCTTTACTTTTCTTTTCTTTACTTTACTTTTATTTCCTTTCCTTTCCCTTCCTTTCCCTTCCTTTCCTTTTATTTTATTTTCTTGTATTTTCTTTACTTTCCTTTTCTTTACTTTCCTTTTCTTTACTTTCCTTTCCTTTTATTTTATTTTCTTTCCTTTCCTTTACTTTTCTTTCCTTTTCTTTTCTTTACTTTACTTTACTTTACTTTTCTTTCTTTTCTTTCCTTTTCTCTACTTTCCTTTCCTTTCCTTTTCTTTTCTTTACTTTACTTTGCTTTACTTTTTTACCTTCCTTTCATTTCCTTTACTTTAATTTACTTTTGTTTTCTTTTCTTTCCTTTCCTTTTCTTTACTTTCCTTTTCTGTTCTTTACTTTACTTTCCTTTACTTTTCTTTACTTTCCTTTTCTTTACTTTCTTTCCTTTACTTTTCTTTTCTTTTCTTTCTTTCCTTTTATTTACTTTAATTTACTTTACTCTACTTTACTTTACTTTTCTTTTCTTTTCTTTTCTTTTCTTTCCTTCACTTTACTTTTCTTTGCTTTTCTTTTCTTTTCTTTTCTTTCCTTTCCTTTCCTTTCCTTTTCTTTTCTTTCCTTTCCTTTCCTTTCCTTTTCTTTTCTTTTCTTTCCTTTTCTTTTCTTTTCTTTTCTTTTCTTTCCTTTCCTTTTCTTTTCTTTCCTTTCCTTTCCTTTCCTTTTCTTTTATTTTCTTTCCTTTCCTTTCCTTTCCTTTTCTTTTCTTTTCTTTCCTTTCCTTTTCTTTTCTTTTCTTTACTTTACTTTACTTTTCTTTTCTTTTCTTTTCTTTTCTTTCCTTTTCTTTTCTTTCATTTCCTTTTCTTTTCTCTTCTTTACTTTACATTTCTTTTCTTTTCTTTTCTTTACTTTTCTTTCCTTTCCTTTTCTTTCCTTTCCTTTCCTTTCCTTTCCTGTTCTTTTCTTTTCTTTCCTTTACTTTCCTTTTCTTTCCTTTTCTTTCCTTTACTTTCCTTTTCTTTTCTTTACTTTCCTTTTCTTTTCTTTCCTTTCCTTTCCTTTCCTTTTCTTTTCTTTCCTTTCCTTTCCTTTCCTTTCCTTTACTTTTCTTTTCTTTTCTTTTCTTTCCTTTCCTTTCCTTTTCTTTTCTTTTCTTTCCTTTCCTTTCCTTTCCTTTTCTTTTCTTTTCTTTTCTTTTCTTTCCTTTTCTTTTCTTTTCTTTTCTTTTCTTTTCTTTCCTTTCCTTTCCTTTTTTTTACTTTCCTTTCCTTTCCTTTCCTTTTCTTTTCTTTTCTTTTCTTTCCTTTCCTTTCCTTTACTTTTCTTTTCTTTTCTTTACTTTACTTTACTTTACTTTTCTTTTCTGTTCTTTTCTTTTCTTTCCTTTTCTTTTCTTTTCTTTCATTTCCTTTTCATTTCTCTTCTTTACTTTACATTTCTTTTCTTTTCTTTTCTTTACTTTTCTTTCCTTTCCTTTTCTTTCCTTTCCTTTCCTTTCCTTTCCTGTTCTTTTCTTTTCTTTTCTTTACTTTTCTTTTCTTTACTTTACTTTTATTTCCTTTCCTTTCCCTTCCTTTCCCTTCCTTTCCTTTTATTTTATTTTCTTTTATTTTCTTTACTTTCCTTTTCTTTACTTTACTTTTCTTTACTTTCCTTTCCTTTTATTTTCTTTTCTTTCCTTTACTTTACTTTTCTTTCCTTTTCTTTTCTTTACTTTACTTTACTTTACTTTTCTTTCTTTTCTTTCCTTTTCTCTACTTTCCTTTCCTTTCCTTTTCTTTTCTTTACTTTACTTTGCTTTACTTTTTTTTACCTTCCTTTCCTTTCCTTTACTTTACTTTACTTTTCTTTTCTTTTCTTTCCTTTCCAATTCTTTACTTTCCTTTTCTGTTCTTTACTTTACTTTCCTTTACTTTTCTTTACTTTCCTTTTCTTTACGTTCTTTCCTTTTCTTTTCTTTTCTTTTCTTTCTTTCCTTTTATTTACTTTAATTTACTTTACTCTACTTTACTTTACTTTTCTTTTCTTTTCTTTTCTTTCCTTCACTTTACTTTTCTTTGCTTTTCTTTTCTTTTCTTTTCTTTCCTTTCCTTTCCTTTACTTTACTTTACTTTTCTTTTCTTTTCTTTCCGTTGTTATTCTTTACTTTACTTTCCTTTCCTTTTTTTCTTTACTTTACTTTACTTTACTTTTTTTTCTTTACTTTACTTTACTTTACTTTACTTTTCTTTACTTTACTTTACTTTACTTTTCTTTTCTTTCCATTCCTTTCCTTTTCTTTTCTTTTCTTTTCTATACTTTTCTTTTCTTTTCTTTACTATTCTTTTCCTTTTTTTCTTTACTTTACTTTACTTTACTTTACTTTTCTTTACTTTACTTTACGTTTCTTTTCTTTTCTTTACTTTACTTTACTTTTCTTTTCTTTTCTTTCCTCTCCTTTCTTTTCCTTTCCTTTTCTTTTCTTTTCTATTCTTTTCTTTTCTTTTCTTTTCTTTACTTTCCTTTTCTTTTCTTTTCTTTTCTTTTCTTATTTTTTCTTTTCTTTTCTTTTCTTTTTTTTTTCTTTCCTTTCCTTTCCTTTCCTTTTCTTTACTTTCTTTTCTTATTTTTTCTTTTCTTTTCTTTTCTTTTCTTTTATTTTCTTTTTTTTTCTTTACTTTTCTTTTGTTTACTTTACTTTACTTTTCTTTACTTTCCTTTCCCTACCTTTCCTTTTATTTTATTTTCTTTTATTTTCTTTACTTTCCTTTTCTTTACTTTCCTTTTCTTTACTTTCCTTTTCTTTTCTTTTCTTTCCTTTACTTTACTTTTCTTTACTTTTCTTTCCTTTTCTTTACTTTACTTTCCTTTTCTTTCCTTTTCTTTACTTTACTTTCCTTTTCTTTTCTTTCCTTTACTTTACTTTTCTTTCCTTTACTTTCCTTTTCTTTCCTTTTCTTTTCTTTCCTTTACTTTCCTTTTCTTTTCTTTTCTTTACTTTCCTTTTCTTTTCTTTCCTTTACTTTCCTTTTCTTGACTTTCCTTTTTTTTCTTTTCTTTCCTTTACTTTACTTTTCTTTACTTTTCTTTCCTTTTCTTTACTTTACTTTATTTTTCTTTTCTTTACTTTACTTTTCTTTTCTTTCCTTTACTTTACTTTACTTTCCTTTTCTTTCCTTTTCTTTACTTTACTTTACTTTTCTTTTCTTTCCGTTGCTATTCTTTACTTTACTTTCCTTTTTTTTTCTTTACTTTACTTTACTTTCCTTTTTTTCTTTACTTTACTTTACTTTACTTTACTTTTCTTTACTTTACTTTACTTTACTTTACTTTTCTTTTCTTTACTTTACTTTCCTTTTCTTTCCTTTACTTTACTTTTCTTTTCTTTCCTTTACTTTACTTTACTTTTCTTTCCTTTACTTTCCTTTTCTTTCCTTTTCTTTTCTTTCCTTTACTTTCCTTTTCTTTTCTTTTCTTTACTTTCCTTTTCTTTTCTTTCCTTTACTTTACTTTTCTTTACTTTTCTTTCCTTTTCTTTACTTTCCTTTTCTTTTCTTTCCTTTGCTTTACTTTTCTTTCCTTTCCTCTTCTTTCCTTTTCTTTCCTTTACTTTCCTTTTCTTTTCTTTACTTCCCTTTTGTTTTCTTTTCTTTCCTTTACTTTTCTTTCCTTTCCTTTTTATTTCTTTACTTTACTTTACTTTTCTTGACTTTACTTTACTTTCCTTTTCTTTCCTTTTCTTTTCTTTTCTTTTCTTTTCTTTCCTTTCCTTTCCTTTCCTTTCCTTTACTTTACTTTTCTTTTCTTTTCTTTTCTTTCCTTTCCTTTCCTTTACTTTACTTTTCTTTTCTTTTCTTTTCTTTTCTTTTCTTTCCTTTCCTTTCCTTTCCTTTTCTTTTCTTTCCTTTCCTTTCCTTTCCTTTCCTTTCCTTTTCTTTTCTTTTCTTTTCTTTCCTTTTCTTTTCTTTTCTTTTCTTTTCTTTCGTTTCCTTTCCTTTTCTTTTCTTTTCTTTTCTTTCCTTTCCTTTCCTTTCCTTTTCTTTTCTTTTCTTTCCTTTCCTTTTCTTTTCTTTTCTTTTCTTTACTTTACTTTACTTTACTTTTCTTTTCTTTTCTTTTCTTTCCCTTTCTTTTCTTTTCTTTCATTTCCTTTTCTTTTCTCTTCTTTACTTTACATTTCTTTTCTTTTCTTTTCTTTCCTTTCCTTTCCTTTCCTTTCCTTTCCTTTCCTTTCCTTTCCTTTCCTGTTCTTTTCTTTTCTTTTCTTTCCTTTCCTTTCCTTTTCTTTTCTTTTCTTTTCTTTCCTTTCCTTTCCTTTCCTTTCCTTTCCTTTCCTTTACTTTTCTGTTCTTTTCTTTTCTTTCCTTTCCTTTCCTTTTCTTTTCTTTACTTTACTTTTCTTTTCTTTTCTTTCCTTTTCTTTTCTTTTCTTTCCTTTCCTTTCCTTTCCTTTTCTTTTCTTATCTTTTCTTTCCTTTCCTGTTCTTTTCTTTTCTTTCCTTTCCTTTCCTTTCCTTTCCTTTCCTTTTCTTTTCTTTTCTTTTCTTTCCTTTCCTTTCCTTTTCTTTTCTTTTCTTTTCTTTCCTTTCCTTTCCTTTCCTTTTCTTTTCTTTCCTTTCCTTTCCTTTTCTTTTCTTTTCTTTTCTTTTCTTTCCTTTCCTTTACTTTTCTTTTCTTTACTTTACTTTCCTTTTCTTTCCTTTTCTTTACTTTACTTTTCTTTTCTTTCCTTTACTTTACTTTACTTTTCTTTCCTTTACTTTCCTTTTCTTTCCTTTTCTTTTCTTTTCTTTCCTTTACTTTCCTTTTCTTTTCTTTTCTTTACTTTCCTTTTCTTTTCTTTCCTTTACTTTACTTTTCTTTACTTTTCTTTCCTTTTCTTTACTTTCCTTTTCTTTTCTTTCCTTTGCTTTACTTTTCTTTCCTTTCCTCTTCTTTCCTTTTCTTTCCTTTACTTTCCTTTTCTTTTCTTTACTTCCCTTTTGTTTTCTTTTCTTTCCTTTACTTTACTTTTCTTTCCTTTCCTTTTTATTTCTTTACTTTACTTTTCTTTTCTTTACTTTACTTTACTTTACTTTCCTTTTCTTTCCTTTTCTTTTCTTTTCTTTTCTTTTCTTTCCTTTCCTTACCTTTCCTTTCCTTTTCTTTTCTTTTCTTTCCTTTCCTTTCCTTTACTTTACTTTACTTTTCTTTTCTTTTCTTTTCTTTCCTTTCCTTTCCTTTTCTTTTCTTTTGTTTTCTTTCCTTTCCTTTCCTTTCCTTTTCTTTTCTTTTCTTTTCTTTCCTTTTCTTTTCTTTTCTTTTCTTTTCTTTCCTTTCCTTTTCTTTTCTTTTCTTTTCTTTCCTTTCCTTTCCTTTCCTTTTCTTTTCTTTTCTTTTCTTTCCTTTCCTTTCCTTTTCTTTCCTTTCCTTTTCTTTTCTTTTCTTTACTTTACTTTACTTTTCTTTTCTTTTCTTTTCTTTCCTTTTCTTTTCTTTTCTTTTCTTTTCTTTCATTTCCTTTTCTTTTCTCTTCTTTACTTTACATTTCTTTTCTTTTCTTTTCTTTTCTTTCCTTTCCTTTACTTTCCTTCTCTTTTCTTTTCTTTCCTTTCCTTTTCTTTTCTTTTCTATTCTTTTCTTTTCTTTTCTTTTCTTTACTTTCCTTTTCTTTTCTTTTCTTTTCTTTCTTATTTTTTCTTTTCTTTTCTTTTCTTTTCTTTTCTTTTTTTTTTCTTTCCTTTCCTTTCCTTTCCTTTTCTTTACTTTCTTTTCTTATTTTTTCTTTTCTTTTCTTTTCTTTTCTTTTATTTTCTTTTTTTTTCTTTACTTTTCTTTTGTTTACTTTACTTTACTTTTCTTTACTTTCCTTTCCCTACCTTTCCTTTTATTTTATTTTCTTTTATTTTCTTTACTTTCCTTTTCTTTACTTTCCTTTTCTTTACTTTCCTTTTCTTTTCTTTTCTTTCCTTTACTTTACTTTTCTTTACTTTTCTTTCCTTTTCTTTACTTTACTTTCCTTTTCTTTCCTTTTCTTTACTTTACTTTCCTTTTCTTTTCTTTCCTTTACTTTACTTTTCTTTCCTTTACTTTCCTTTTCTTTCCTTTTCTTTTCTTTCCTTTACTTTCCTTTTCTTTTCTTTTCTTTACTTTCCTTTTCTTTTCTTTCCTTTACTTTCCTTTTCTTGACTTTCCTTTTTTTTCTTTTCTTTCCTTTACTTTACTTTTCTTTACTTTTCTTTCCTTTTCTTTACTTTACTTTATTTTTCTTTTCTTTACTTTACTTTTCTTTTCTTTCCTTTCCTTTACTTTACTTTCCTTTTCTTTCCTTTTCTTTACTTTACTTTACTTTTCTTTTCTTTCCGTTGCTATTCTTTACTTTACTTTCCTTTACTTTACTTTCCTTTTTTTTTCTTTACTTTACTTTACTTTCCTTTTTTTCTTTACTTTACTTTACTTTACTTTTCTTTACTTTACTTTACTTTACTTTACTTTTCTTTTCTTTACTTTACTTTCCTTTTCTTTCCTTTACTTTACTTTTCTTTTCTTTCCTTTACTTTACTTTACTTTTCTTTCCTTTACTTTCCTTTTCTTTCCTTTTCTTTTCTTTCCTTTACTTTCCTTTTCTTTTCTTTTCTTTACTTTCCTTTTCTTTTCTTTCCTTTACTTTACTTTTCTTTACTTTTCTTTCCTTTTCTTTACTTTCCTTTTCTTTTCTTTCCTTTGCTTTACTTTTCTTTCCTTTCCTCTTCTTTCCTTTTCTTTCCTTTACTTTCCTTTTCTTTTCTTTACTTCCCTTTTGTTTTCTTTTCTTTCCTTTACTTTACTTTTCTTTCCTTTCCTTTTTATTTCTTTACTTTACTTTACTTTTCTTGACTTTACTTTACTTTCCTTTCCTTTTCTTTCCTTTTCTTTTCTTTTCTTTTCTTTTCTTTCCTTTCCTTTCCTTTCCTTTCCTTTACTTTACTTTTCTTTTCTTTTCTTTTCTTTCCTTTCCTTTCCTTTACTTTACTTTTCTTTTCTTTTCTTTTCTTTTCTTTCCTTTCCTTTCCTTTTCTTTTCTTTTCTTTCCTTTCCTTTCCTTTCCTTTCCTTTTCTTTTCTTTTCTTTTCTTTCCTTTTCTTTTCTTTTCTTTTCTTTTCTTTCGTTTCCTTTCCTTTTCTTTTCTTTTCTTTTCTTTCCTTTCCTTTCCTTTCCTTTTCTTTTCTTTTCTTTCCTTTCCTTTTCTTTTCTTTTCTTTTCTTTACTTTACTTTACTTTTCTTTTCTTTTCTTTTCTTTCCCTTTCTTTTCTTTTCTTTCATTTCCTTTTCTTTTCTCTTCTTTACTTTACATTTCTTTTCTTTTCTTTTCTTTCCTTTCCTTTCCTTTCCTTTCCTTTCCTTTCCTTTCCTTTCCTTTCCTTTCCTTTCCTTTCCTGTTCTTTTCTTTTCTTTTCTTTCCTTTCCTTTCCTTTTCTTTTCTTTTCTTTTCTTTCCTTTCCTTTCCTTTCCTTTCCTTTCCTTTACTTTTCTGTTCTTTTCTTTTCTTTCCTTTCCTTTCCTTTTCTTTTCTTTACTTTACTTTTCTTTTCTTTTCTTTCCTTTTCTTTTCTTTTCTTTCCTTTCCTTTCCTTTCCTTTCCTTTTCTTTTCTTATCTTTTCTTTCCTTTCCTGTTCTTTTCTTTTCTTTCCTTTCCTTTCCTTTCCTTTCCTTTCCTTTTCTTTTCTTTCCTTTCCTTTCCTTTTCTTTTCTTTTCTTTTCTTTCCTTTCCTTTCCTTTCCTTTTCTTTTCTTTCCTTTCCTTTCCTTTTCTTTTCTTTTCTTTTCTTTTCTTTCCTTTCCTTTACTTTTCTTTTCTTTACTTTACTTTCCTTTTCTTTCCTTTTCTTTACTTTACTTTTCTTTTCTTTCCTTTACTTTACTTTACTTTTCTTTCCTTTACTTTCCTTTTCTTTCCTTTTCTTTTCTTTTCTTTCCTTTACTTTCCTTTTCTTTTCTTTTCTTTACTTTCCTTTTCTTTTCTTTCCTTTACTTTACTTTTCTTTACTTTTCTTTCCTTTTCTTTACTTTCCTTTTCTTTTCTTTCCTTTGCTTTACTTTTCTTTCCTTTCCTCTTCTTTCCTTTTCTTTCCTTTACTTTCCTTTTCTTTTCTTTACTTCCCTTTTGTTTTCTTTTCTTTCCTTTACTTTACTTTTCTTTCCTTTCCTTTTTATTTCTTTACTTTACTTTTCTTTTCTTTACTTTACTTTACTTTACTTTCCTTTTCTTTCCTTTTCTTTTCTTTTCTTTTCTTTTCTTTCCTTTCCTTACCTTTCCTTTCCTTTTCTTTTCTTTTCTTTCCTTTCCTTTCCTTTACTTTACTTTACTTTTCTTTTCTTTTCTTTTCTTTCCTTTCCTTTCCTTTTCTTTTCTTTTGTTTTCTTTCCTTTCCTTTCCTTTCCTTTTCTTTTCTTTTCTTTTCTTTCCTTTTCTTTTCTTTTCTTTTCTTTTCTTTCCTTTCCTTTTCTTTTCTTTTCTTTTCTTTCCTTTCCTTTCCTTTCCTTTTCTTTTCTTTTCTTTTCTTTCCTTTCCTTTCCTTTTCTTTCCTTTCCTTTTCTTTTCTTTTCTTTACTTTACTTTACTTTTCTTTTCTTTTCTTTTCTTTCCTTTTCTTTTCTTTTCTTTTATTTTCTTTCATTTCCTTTTCTTTTCTCTTCTTTACTTTACATTTCTTTTCTTTTCTTTTCTTTTCTTTTCTTTCCTTTCCTTTACTTTCCTTCTCTTTCCTTTCCTTTCCTTTCCTTTTCTTTACTTTCCTTTTCTTTTCGTTACTTTAAGTTACTTTTATTTATTTTCTTTCCTTTTCTCTATTTTCCTTTCCTTTCCTTTCCTTTCCTTTTCTTTTCTTTTCTTTTCTTTCCTTTCCTCTTCTTTCCTTTTCTCTTCTTTCCTTTCCTTTCCTTTCCTTTTCTTTTCTTTTCTTTACTTTACTTTACTTTCCTTTCCTTTTCTGTTCTTTTCTTTTCTTTACTTTACTTTTCTTTCTGTTCTTTCCTTTTCTCTACTTTCCTTTCCTTTCCTTTCCTTTCCTTTCCTTTCCTTTTCTTTTCTTTTCTTTTCTTTCCTTTCCTTTTCTTTCCTTTTCTCTACTTTCCTTTCCTTTCCTTTCCTTTTCTTTTCTTTTCTTTACTTTACTTTACTTTCCTTTCCTTTCCTTTTCTGTTCTTTTCTTTACTTTACTTTTATTTCTGTTCTTTCCTTTTCTCTACTTTCCTTTCCTTTTCTTTTCTTTACTTTACTTTGCTTTACTTTTTTTACTTTCCTTTCCTTTACTTTACTTTACTTTTCTGTTCTTTTCTTTCCTTTCCTTTTCTTTACTTTCCTTTTCTGTTCTTTACTTTACTTTCCTTTACTTTTCTTTACTTTCCTTTTCTTTACTTTCCTGTTCTTTAATTTTCTTTCCTTTACTCTTCTTTTCTTTTCTTTTCTTTCTTTCCTTTACTTTACTTTACTTGACTTTACTCTACTTTACTTTACTTTACTTTTCTTTTCTTTTCTTTCCTTTCCTTTACTTTCTTTTCTTTTCTTTTCTTTTCTTTTCTTTCCTTTACTTTCCTTTACTTTTCTTTTCTTTCCATTGCTATTCTTTACTTTCCTTTACTTTACTTTCCTTTTTTTTCTTTACTTTACTTTCCTTTTTTTCTTTACTTTACTTTACTTTTCTTTACTTTAATTTACTTTACTTTCATTTTCTTTACTTTCCTTTTCTTTTCTTTCCTTTATTTTACTTTAATTTTCTTTCCTTTACTTTCCTTTTCTTTCCTTTTCTTTTCTTTCCTTTACTTTCCTTTTCTTTTCTTTCCTTTACTTTACTTTTCTTTACTTTTCTTTCCTTTTCTTTACTTTCCTTTTCTTTTCTTTCCTTTACTTTTCTTTCCTTTCCTCTTCTTTCCTTTTCTTTCCTTTCCTTTTCTGTTCTTTACTTTACTTTCCTTTACTTTTCTTTACTTTCCTTTTCTTTTCTTTTCTTTCCTTTACTTTACTTTTCTTTCCTTTCCTTTTCTTTTCTTTTCTTTTCTTTACTTTTCTTTTCTTTTCTTTACTTTACTTTACTTTTCATTTCTTTTCTTTTCTTTACTTTACTTTACTTTACTTTTCTTTTCTTTTCTTTTCTTTTCTTTTCATTACTTTACTTTTATTTCCTTTCCTTTCCCTTCCATTCCTTTTATTTTATTTTCTTTTATTTTCTTTACTTTACTTTTCTTTGCTTTTCTTTTCTTTCCTTTCCTTTCCTTTCCTTTACTTTACTTTACTTTTCTTTTCTTTCCGTTGTTATTCTTTACTTTACTTTCCTTTCCTTTTTTTCTTTACTTTACTTTACTTTCCTTTTTTTTCTTTACTTTACTTTACTTTTCTTTACTTTACTTTACTTTACTTTTCTTTTCTTTTCTTTACTTTACTTTACTTTACTTTTCTTTTCTTTCCATTCCTTTCCTTTTCTTTTCTTTTCTTTTCTATACTTTTCTTTTCTTTTCTTTACAATTCTTTTCCTTTTTTTTCTTTACTTTACTTTACTTTTCTTTACTTTACTTTACGTTTCTTTTCTTTTCTTTACTTTACTTTTCTTTACTTTTCTTTCCTTTTCTTTACTTTACTTTCCTTTTCTTTCCTTTTCTTTACTTTACTTTCCTTTTCTTTTCTTTCCTTTACTTTACTTTACTTTTCTTTCCTTTACTTTCCTTTTCTTTCCTTTTCTTTCCTTTCCTTTCCTTTTCTTTTCTTTTCTTTACTTTCCTTTTCTTTTCTTTCCTTTACTTTCCTTTTCTTTACTTTCCTTTTTTTTCTTTTCTTTCCTTTACTTTACTTTTCTTTACTTTTCTTTCCTTTTCTTTACTTTACTTTATTTTTCTTTTCTTTCCTTTTCTTTACTTTACTTTACTTTTCTTTTCTTTCCGTTGCTATTCTTTACTTTACTTTCCTTCACTTTACTTTCCTTTTTTTTCTTTATTTTACTTTACTTTCCTTTTTTTCTTTACTTTACTTTACTTTACTTTACTTTTCTTTACTTTACTTTACTTTACTTTTCTTTTCTTTACTTTACTTTCCTTTTCTTTCCTTTTCTTTACTTTACTTTTCTTTTCTTTCCTTTACTTTACTTTACTTTTTTTTCCTTTACTTTCCTTTTCTTTCCTTTTCTTTTCTTTCCTTTACTTTCCTTTTCTTTTCTTTTCTTTACTTTCCTTTTCTTTTCTTTCCTTTATTTTACTTTTCTTTACTTTTCTTTCCTTTTCTTTACTTTCCTTTTCTTTTCTTTCCTTTGCTTTACTTTTCTTTCCTTTCCTCTTCTTTCCTTTTCTTTCCTTTACTTTCCTTTTCTTTCCTTTACTTTCCTTTTCTTTCCTTTCCTTTTTATTTCTTTACTTTACTTTTCTTTTCTTTCCTTTACTTTACTTTACTTTCCTTTTCTTTCCTTTTCTTTACTTTACTTTACTTTTCTTTTCTTTCCGTTGCTATTCTTTACTTTACTTTCCTTTACTTTACTTTCCTTTTTTTTCTTTACTTTATTTTACTTTCCTTTTTTTCTTTACTTTACTTTACTTTACTTTACTTTACTTTTCTTTTCTTTCCTTTACTTTCCTTTTCTTTCCTTTTCTTTACTTTTCTTTTCTTTTCTTTCCTTTACTTTACTTTACTTTTCTTTCCTTTACTTTCCTTTTCTTTCCTTTCCTTTTCTTTCCTTTACTTTCCTTTTCTTTTCTTTTCTTTACTTTCCTTTTCTTTTCTTTCCTTTACTTTACTTTTCTTTACTTTACTTTCCTTTCCTTTTTTTCTTTACTTTACTTTACTTTCCTTTTTTTTCTTTACTTTACTTTACTTTACTTTTCTTTACTTTACTTTACTTTACTTTTCTTTTCTTTTCTTTACTTTACTTTACTTTTCTTTTCTTTCCATTCCTTTCCTTTTCTTTTCTTTTCTATACTTTTCTTTTCTTTTCTTTACTATTCTTTTCCTTTTTTTTCTTTACTTTACTTTACTTTACTTTTCTTTACTTTACTTTACGTTTCTTTTCTTTTCTTTACTTTACTTTTCTTTACTTTTCTTTCCTTTTCTTTACTTTACTTTCCTTTTCTTTCCTTTTCTTTACTTTACTTTCCTTTTCTTTTCTTTCCTTTACTTGACTTTACTTTTCTTTCCTTTACTTTCCTTTTCTTTTCTTTCGTTTACTTTCCTTTTCTTTTCTTTTCTTTACTTTCCTTTTCTTTTCTTTCCTTTACTTTCCTTTTCTTTACTTTCCTTTTTTTTCTTTTCTTTCCTTTACTTTACTTTTCTTTACTTTTCTTTCCTTTTCTTTACTTTACTTTATTTTTCTTTTCTTTAGTTTACTTTACTTTTCTTTTCTTTCCTTTACTTTACTTTACTTTCCTTTTCTTTCCTTTTCTTTACTTTACTTTACTTTTCTTTTCTTTCCGTTGCTATTCTTTACTTTACTTTCCTTCACTTTACTTTCCTTTTTTTTCTTTACTTTACTTTACTTTCCTTTTTTTCTTTACTTTACTTTACTTTACTTTTCTTTACTTTACTTTACTTTACTTTTCTTTTCTTTACTTTACTTTCCTTTTCTTTCCTTTTCTTTACTTTACTTTTCTTTTCTTTCCTTTACTTTACTTTACTTTTTTTTCCTTTACTTTCCTTTTCTTTCCTTTTCTTTTCTTTCCTTTACTTTCCTTTTCTTTTCTTTTCTTTACTTTCCTTTTCTTTTCTTTCCTTTATTTTACTTTTCTTTACTTTTCTTTCCTTTTCTTTACTTTCCTTTTCTTTTCTTTCCTTTGCTTTACTTTTCTTTCCTTTCCTCTTCTTTCCTTTTCTTTCCTTTACTTTCCTTTTCTTTCCTTTACTTTCCTTTTCTTTCCTTTCCTTTTTATTTTTTTACTTTACTTTTCTTTTCTTTCCTTTACTTTACTTTACTTTCCTTTTCTTTACTTTAGTTTACTTTTCTTTTCTTTCCGTTGCTATTCTTTACTTTACTTTCCTTTACTTTACTTTCCTTTTTTTTCTTTACTTTATTTTACTTTCCTTTTTTTCTTTACTTTACTTTACTTTACTTTACTTTTCTTTTCTTTACTTTACTTTCCTTTTCTTTCCTTTTCTTTACTTTTCTTTTCTTTTCTTTCCTTTACTTTACTTTACTTTTCTTTCCTTTACTTTCCTTTTCTTTCCTTTTCTTTTCTTTCCTTTACTTTCCTTTTCTTTTCTTTTCTTTACTTTCCTTTTCTTTTCTTTCCTTTACTTTACTTTTCTTTACTTTTCTTTCCTTTTCTTTACTTTCCTTTTCTTTTCTTTCCTTTGCTTTACTTTTCTTTCCTTTCCTCTTCGTTCCTTTTCTTTCCTTTACTTTCCTTTTCTTTTCTTTACTTCCCTTTTGTTTTCTTTTCTTTCCTTTACTTTACTTTTCTTTCCTTTCCTTTTTATTTCTTTACTTTACTTTTCTTTTCTTTACTTTACTTTACTCTACTTTACTTTCCTTTTCTTTCCTTTTCTTTTCTTTTCTTTTCTTTTCTTTCCTTTCCTTTCCTTTCCTTTCCTTTCCTTTCCTTTTCTTTTCTTTTCTTTTCTTTCCTTTCCTTTCCTTTCCTTTCCTTTACATTTCTTTTCTTTTCTTTTCTTTACTTTTCTTTTCTTTCCTTTCCTTTTCTTTCCTTTCCTTTCCTTTCCTTTCCTGTTCTTTTCTTTTCTTTTCTTTCCTTTCCTTTCCTTTCCTTTTCTTTTCTTTCCTTTCCTTTCCTTTCCTTTCCTTTACTTTTCTTTTCTTTTCTTTTCTTTCCTTTCCTTTCCTTTCCTTTCCTTTCCTTTTCTTTTCTATTCTTTTCTTTTCTTTCTTTCCTTTACTTTACTTTACTTGACTTTACTCTACTTTACTTTACTTTACTTTTCTTTTCTTTTCTTTCCTTTCCTTTACTTTACTTTCTTTTCTGTTCTTTTCTTTTCTTTCCTTTACTTTCCTTTACTTTTCTTTTCTTTCCATTGCTATTCTTTACTTTCCTTTACTTTACTTTCCTTTTTTTTCTTTACTTTACTTTCCTTTTTTTCTTTACTTTACTTTACTTTTCTTTACTTTAATTTACTTTACTTTCATTTTCTTTACTTTACTTTTCTTTTCTTTCCTTTATTTTACTTTAATTTTCTTTCCTTTACTTTCCTTTTCTTTTCTTTTCTTTACTTTCCTTTTCTTTTCTTTCCTTTACTTTACTTTTCTTTACTTTTCTTTCCTTTTCTTTACTTTCCTTTTCTTTTCTTTCCTTTGCTTTACTTTTCTTTCCTTTCCTCTTCTTTCCTTTTCTTTCCTTTACTTTCCTTTTCTTTTCTTTACTTCCCTTTTGTTTTCTTTTCTTTCCTTTACTTTACTTTTCTTTCCTTTCCTTTTTATTTCTTTACTTTACTTTTCTTTTCTTTACTTTACTTTACTCTACTTTACTTTCCTTTTCTTTCCTTTTCTTTTCTTTTCTTTTCTTTTCTTTCCTTTCCTTTCCTTTCCTTTCCTTTACTTTTATTTTCTTTTCTTTTCTTTCCTTTCCTTTCCTTTCCTTTCCTTTACATTTCTTTTCTTTTCTTTTCTTTACTTTTCTTTTCTTTCCTTTCCTTTTCTTTCCTTTCCTTTCCTTTCCTTTCCTGTTCTTTTCTTTTCTTTCCTTTCCTTTCCTTTCCTTTTCTTTTCTTTCCTTTCCTTTCCTTTCCTTTACTTTACTTTTCTTTTCTTTTCTTTTCTTTCCTTTCCTTTCCTTTCCTTTCCTTTACATTTCTTTTCTTTTCTTTTCTTTACTTTTCTTTTCTTTCCTTTCCTTTTCTTTCCTTTCCTTTCCTTTCCTTTCCTGTTCTTTTCTTTTCTTTTCTTTCCTTTCCTTTCCTTTTCTTTTCTTTCCTTTCCTTTCCTTTCCTTTACTTTACTTTTCTTTTCTTTTCTTTTCTTTCCTTTCCTTTCCTTTACTTTCTTTTCTTTTCTTTTCTTTCCTTTACTTTCCTTTACTTTTCTTTTCTTTCCATTGCTATTCTTTACTTTCCTTTACTTTACTTTCCTTTTTTTTCTTTACTTTACTTTCCTTTTTTTTCTTTACTTTACTTTACTTTTCTTTACTTTAATTTACTTTACTTTCATTTTCTTTACTTTACTTTTCTTTTCTTTCCTTTATTTTACTTTAATTTTCTTTCCTTTACTTTCCTTTTCTTTCCTTTTCTTTTCTTTCCTTTACTTTCCTTTTCTTTTCTTTCCTTTACTTTACTTTTCTTTACTTTTCTTTCCTTTTCTTTACTTTCCTTTTCTTTTCTTTCCTTTACTTTTCTTTCCTTTCCTCTTCTTTCCTTTTCTTTCCTTTCCTTTTCTGTTCTTTACTTTACTTTCCTTTACTTTTCTTTACTTTCCTTTTCTTTTCTTTTCTTTCCTTTACTTTACTTTTCTTTCCTTTCCTTTTCTTTTCTTTTCTTTACTTTTCTTTTCTTTACTTTACTTTACTTTTCATTTCTTTTCTTTTCTTTTCTTTACTTTACTTTACTTTACTTTTCTTTTCTTTTCTTTACTTTTATTTTCATTACTTTACTTTTATTTCCTTTCCTTTCCCTTCCTTTCCTTTTATTTTATTTTCTTTTATTTTCTTTACTTTACTTTTCTTTGCTTTTCTTTTCTTTCCTTTCCTTTCCTTTCCTTTACTTTACTTTACTTTTCTTTTCTTTCCGTTGTTATTCTTTACTTTACTTTCCTTTCCTTTTTTTCTTTACTTTACTTTACTTTCCTTTTTTTTCTTTACTTTACTTTACTTTACTTTTCTTTACTTTACTTTACTTTACTTTTCTTTTCTTTTCTTTACTTTACTTTACTTTACTTTTCTCTTCTTTCCATTCCTTTCCTTTTCTTTTCTTTTCTATACTTTTCTTTTCTTTTCTTTACTATTCTTTTCCTTTTTTTTCTTTACTTTACTTTACTTTACTTTTCTTTACTTTACGTTTCTTTTCTTTTCTTTACTTTACTTTTCTTTACTTTTCTTTCCTTTTCTTTACTTTACTTTCCTTTTCTTTCCTTTTCTTTACTTTACTTTCCTTTTCTTTTCTTTCCTTTACTTTACTTTACTTTTCTTTCCTTTACTTTCCTTTTCTTTCCTTTTCTTTTCTTTCCTTTACTTTCCTTTTCTTTTCTTTTCTTTACTTTCCTTTTCTTTTCTTTCCTTTACTTTCCTTTTCTTTACTTTCCTTTTTTTCTTTTCTTTCCTTTACTTTACTTTTCTTTCCTTTTCTTTACTTTACTTTATTTTTCTTTTCTTTACTTTACTTTACTTTACTTTTCTTTTCTTTCCTTTACTTTACTTTACTTTCCTTTTCTTTCCTTTTCTTTACTTTACTTTACTTTTCTTTTCTTTTCTTTCCGTTGCTATTCTTTACTTTACTTTCCTTCACTTTACTTTCCTTTTTTTCTTTACTTTACTTTACTTTCCTTTTTTTTTTTACTTTACTTTACTTTACTTTACTTTTCTTTACTTTACTTTTCTTTCTTTACTTTACTTTCCTTTTCTTTCCTTTTCTTTACTTTACTTTTCTTTTCTTTCCTTTACTTTACTTTACTTTTTTTCCTTTACTTTCCTTTTCTTTCCTTTTCTTTTCTTTCCTTTACTTTCCTTTTCTTTTCTTTTCTTTACTTTCCTTCTATTTTCTTTCCTTTATTTTACTTTTCTTTACTTTTCTTTCCTTTTCTTTACTTTCCTTTTCTTTTCTTTCCTTTGCTTTACTTTTCTTTCCTTTCCTCTTCTTTCCTTTTCTTTCCTTTACTTTCCTTTTCTTTTCTTTACTTCCCTTTTGTTTTCTTTTCTTTCCTTTACTTTCCTTTTCTTTCCTTTCCTTTTTATTTCTTTACTTTACTTTTCTTTTCTTTCCTTTACTTTACTTTACTTTCCTTTTCTTTCCTTTTCTTTACTTTACTTTACTTTTCTTTTCTTTCCGTTGCTATTCTTTACTTTACTTTCCTTTACTTTACTTTCCTTTTTTTTCTTTACTTTATTTTACTTTCCTTTTTTTCTTTACTTTACTTTACTTGACTTTACTTTACTTTTCTTTTCTTTACTTTACTTTCCTTTTCTTTCCTTTTCTTTACTTTACTTTTCTTTTCTTTCCTTTACTTTACTTTACTTTTCTTTCCTTTACTTTCCTTTTCTTTCCTTTTCTTTTCTTTCCTTTACTTTCCTTTTCTTTTCTTTTCTTTACTTTCCTTTTCTTTTCTTTCCTTTACTTTACTTTTCTTTACTTTTCTTTCCTTTTCTTTACTTTCCTTTTCTTTTCTTTCCTTTGCTTTAGTTTTCTTTCCTTTCCTCTTCTTTCCTTTTCTTTCCTTTACTTTCCTTTTCTTTTCTTTACTTCCCTTTTGTTTTCTTTTCTTTCCTTTACTTTACTTTTCTTTCCTTTCCTTTTTATTTCTTTTCTTTTCTTTACTTTACTTTACTTTTCTTTTCTTTTCTTTTCTTTCCTTTTCTTATTTTTTCTTTTCTTTTCTTTTCTTTTCTTTTCTTTTTTTTTCGTTCCTTTCCTTTCCTTTCCTTTTCTTTACTTTACTTTACTTTTCTTTTCTTTTTTTTCTTTACTTTTCTTTTGTTTACTTTACTTTCCTTTTCTTTACTTTCCTTTCCCTACCTTTCCTTTTATTTTATTTTCTTTTATTTTCTTTACTTTCCTTTTCTTTACTTTACTTTTCTTTACTTTCCTTTTCTTTTCTTTTCTTTCCTTTACTTTACTTTTCTTTCCTTTTCTTTCCTTTTCTTTACTTTACTTTCCTTTTCTTTCCTTTTCTTTACTTTACTTTCCTTTTCTTTTCTTTACTTTACTTTACTCTACTTTACTTTCCTTTTCTTTCCTTTTCTTTTCTTTTCTTTTCTTTTCTTTCCTTTCCTTTCCTTTCCTTTACTTTTCTTTTCTTTTCTTTTCTTTTCTTTCCTTTCCTTTCCTTTCCTTTCCTTTACATTTCTTTTCTTTTCTTTTCTTTACTTTTCTTTTCTTTCCTTTCCTTTTCTTTCCTTTCCTTTCCTTTCCTTTCCTTTCCTTTCCTGTTCTTTTCTTTTCTTTTCTTTCCTTTCCTTTCCTTTTCTTTTCTTTCCTTTCCTTTCCTTTCCTTTACTTTACTTTTCTTTTCTTTTCTTTTCTTTCCTTTCCTTTCCTTTCCTTTCCTTTCCTTTTCTTTTCTATTCTTTTCTTTTCTTTACTTTACTTTACTTTTCTTTTCTTTTCTTTTCTTTCCTTTTCTTATTTTTTCTTTTCTTTTCTTTTCTTTTCTTTTCTTTTTTTTTCGTTCCTTTCCTTTCCTTTCCTTTTCTTTACTTTACTTTACTTTTCTTTTCTTTTTTTTCTTTACTTTTCTTTTGTTTACTTTACTTTCCTTTTCTTTACTTTCCTTTCCCTACCTTTCCTTTTATTTTATTTTCTTTTATTTTCTTTACTTTCCTTTTCTTTACTTTACTTTTCTTTACTTTCCTTTTCTTTTCTTTTCTTTCCTTTACTTTACTTTTCTTTCCTTTTCTTTCCTTTTCTTTACTTTACTTTCCTTTTCTTTCCTTTTCTTTACTTTACTTTCCTTTTCTTTTCTTTCCTTTACTTTACTTTACTTTTCTTTCCTTTACTTTCCTTTTCTTTCCTTTTCTTTTCTTTTCTTTACTTTCCTTTTCTTTTCTTTCCTTTACTTTCCTTTTCTTTACTTTCCTTTTTTTTCTTTTCTTTCCTTTACTTTACTTTTCTTTACTTTTCTTTCCTTTTCTTTACTTTACTTTATTTTTCTTTTCTTTCCTTTTCTTTACTTTACTTTACTTTTCTTTTCTTTCCGTTGCTATTCTTTACTTTACTTTCCTTCACTTTACTTTCCTTTTTTTTCTTTATTTTACTTTACTTTCCTTTTTTTCTTTACTTTACTTTACTTTACTTTACTTTTCTTTACTTTACTTTACTTTACTTTTCTTTTCTTTACTTTACTTTCCTTTTCTTTCCTTTTCTTTACTTTACTTTTCTTTTCTTTCCTTTACTTTACTTTACTTTTTTTTCCTTTACTTTCCTTTTCTTTCCTTTTCTTTTCTTTCCTTTACTTTCCTTTTCTTTTCTTTTCTTTACTTTCCTTTTCTTTTCTTTCCTTTATTTTACTTTTCTTTACTTTTCTTTCCTTTTCTTTACTTTCCTTTTCTTTTCTTTCCTTTGCTTTACTTTTCTTTCCTTTCCTCTTCTTTCCTTTTCTTTCCTTTACTTTCCTTTTCTTTCCTTTACTTTCCTTTTCTTTCCTTTCCTTTTTATTTCTTTACTTTACTTTTCTTTTCTTTCCTTTACTTTACTTTACTTTCCTTTTCTTTCCTTTTCTTTACTTTACTTTACTTTTCTTTTCTTTCCGTTGCTATTCTTTACTTTACTTTCCTTTACTTTACTTTCCTTTTTTTTCTTTACTTTATTTTACTTTCCTTTTTTTCTTTACTTTACTTTACTTTACTTTACTTTACTTTTCTTTTCTTTCCTTTACTTTCCTTTTCTTTCCTTTTCTTTACTTTTCTTTTCTTTTCTTTCCTTTACTTTACTTTACTTTTCTTTCCTTTCCTTTCCTTTTCTTTCCTTTTCTTTTCTTTCCTTTACTTTCCTTTTC
This sequence comes from Rana muscosa, assembly GCA_029206835.1. Classification (NCBI taxonomy): domain Eukaryota; kingdom Metazoa; phylum Chordata; class Amphibia; order Anura; family Ranidae; genus Rana; species Rana muscosa. The sequence goes on along the minus strand of JARGYO010003354.1, from coordinate 63,892 downwards.
TTTTCTTTTCTTTACTTTCCTTTTCTTTTCTTTCCTTTACTTTACTTTTCTTTACTTTACTTTCCTTTCCTTTTTTTCTTTACTTTACTTTACTTTCCTTTTTTTTCTTTACTTTACTTTACTTTACTTTTCTTTACTTTACTTTACTTTACTTTTCTTTTCTTTTCTTTACTTTACTTTACTTTTCTTTTCTTTCCATTCCTTTCCTTTTCTTTTCTTTTCTATACTTTTCTTTTCTTTACTATTCTTTTCCTTTTTTTTCTTTACTTTACTTTACTTTACTTTTCTTTACTTTACTTTACGTTTCTTTTCTTTTCTTTACTTTACTTTTCTTTACTTTTCTTTCCTTTTCTTTACTTTACTTTCCTTTTCTTTCCTTTTCTTTACTTTACTTTCCTTTTCTTTTCTTTCCTTTACTTGACTTTACTTTTCTTTCCTTTACTTTCCTTTTCTTTTCTTTCGTTTACTTTCCTTTTCTTTTCTTTTCTTTACTTTCCTTTTCTTTTCTTTCCTTTACTTTCCTTTTCTTTACTTTCCTTTTTTTTCTTTTCTTTCCTTTACTTTACTTTTCTTTACTTTTCTTTCCTTTTCTTTACTTTACTTTATTTTTCTTTTCTTTAGTTTACTTTACTTTTCTTTTCTTTCCTTTACTTTACTTTACTTTCCTTTTCTTTCCTTTTCTTTACTTTACTTTACTTTTCTTTTCTTTCCGTTGCTATTCTTTACTTTACTTTCCTTCACTTTACTTTCCTTTTTTTTCTTTACTTTACTTTACTTTCCTTTTTTTCTTTACTTTACTTTACTTTACTTTTCTTTACTTTACTTTACTTTACTTTTCTTTTCTTTACTTTACTTTCCTTTTCTTTCCTTTTCTTTACTTTACTTTTCTTTTCTTTCCTTTACTTTACTTTACTTTTTTTTCCTTTACTTTCCTTTTCTTTCCTTTTCTTTTCTTTCCTTTACTTTCCTTTTCTTTTCTTTTCTTTCCTTTCCTTTTCTTTTCTTTCCTTTATTTTACTTTTCTTTACTTTTCTTTCCTTTTCTTTACTTTCCTTTTCTTTTCTTTCCTTTGCTTTACTTTTCTTTCCTTTCCTCTTCTTTCCTTTTCTTTCCTTTACTTTCCTTTTCTTTCCTTTACTTTCCTTTTCTTTCCTTTCCTTTTTATTTTTTTACTTTACTTTTCTTTTCTTTCCTTTACTTTACTTTACTTTCCTTTTCTTTACTTTACTTTACTTTTCTTTTCTTTCCGTTGCTATTCTTTACTTTACTTTCCTTTACTTTACTTTCCTTTTTTTTCTTTACTTTATTTTACTTTCCTTTTTTTCTTTACTTTACTTTACTTTACTTTACTTTACTTTTCTTTTCTTTACTTTACTTTCCTTTTCTTTCCTTTTCTTTACTTTTCTTTTCTTTTCTTTCCTTTACTTTACTTTACTTTTCTTTCCTTTACTTTCCTTTTCTTTCCTTTTCTTTTCTTTCCTTTACTTTCCTTTTCTTTTCTTTTCTTTACTTTCCTTTTCTTTTCTTTCCTTTACTTTACTTTTCTTTACTTTTCTTTCCTTTTCTTTACTTTCCTTTTCTTTTCTTTCCTTTGCTTTACTTTTCTTTCCTTTCCTCTTCGTTCCTTTTCTTTCCTTTACTTTCCTTTTCTTTTCTTTACTTCCCTTTTGTTTTCTTTTCTTTCCTTTACTTTACTTTTCTTTCCTTTCCTTTTTATTTCTTTACTTTACTTTTCTTTTCTTTACTTTACTTTACTCTACTTTACTTTCCTTTTCTTTCCTTTTCTTTTCTTTTCTTTTCTTTTCTTTCCTTTCCTTTCCTTTCCTTTCCTTTCCTTTTCTTTTCTTTTCTTTTCTTTCCTTTCCTTTCCTTTCCTTTCCTTTACATTTCTTTTCTTTTCTTTTCTTTACTTTTCTTTTCTTTCCTTTCCTTTTCTTTCCTTTCCTTTCCTTTCCTTTCCTGTTCTTTTCTTTTCTTTTCTTTCCTTTCCTTTCCTTTCCTTTTCTTTTCTTTCCTTTCCTTTCCTTTCCTTTCCTTTACTTTTCTTTTCTTTTCTTTTCTTTCCTTTCCTTTCCTTTCCTTTCCTTTCCTTTTCTTTTCTATTCTTTTCTTTTCTTTCTTTCCTTTACTTTACTTTACTTGACTTTACTCTACTTTACTTTACTTTACTTTTCTTTTCTTTTCTTTCCTTTCCTTTACTTTACTTTCTTTTCTGTTCTTTTCTTTTCTTTCCTTTACTTTCCTTTACTTTTCTTTTCTTTCCATTGCTATTCTTTACTTTCCTTTACTTTACTTTCCTTTTTTTTCTTTACTTTACTTTCCTTTTTTTTCTTTACTTTACTTTACTTTTCTTTACTTTAATTTACTTTACTTTCATTTTCTTTACTTTACTTTTCTTTTCTTTCCTTTATTTTACTTTAATTTTCTTTCCTTTACTTTCCTTTTCTTTTCTTTTCTTTACTTTCCTTTTCTTTTCTTTCCTTTACTTTACTTTTCTTTACTTTTCTTTCCTTTTCTTTACTTTCCTTTTCTTTTCTTTCCTTTGCTTTACTTTTCTTTCCTTTCCTCTTCTTTCCTTTTCTTTCCTTTACTTTCCTTTTCTTTTCTTTACTTCCCTTTTGTTTTCTTTTCTTTCCTTTACTTTACTTTTCTTTCCTTTCCTTTTTATTTCTTTACTTTACTTTTCTTTTCTTTACTTTACTTTACTCTACTTTACTTTCCTTTTCTTTCCTTTTCTTTTCTTTTCTTTTCTTTTCTTTCCTTTCCTTTCCTTTCCTTTACTTTTATTTTCTTTTCTTTTCTTTCCTTTCCTTTCCTTTCCTTTCCTTTACATTTCTTTTCTTTTCTTTTCTTTACTTTTCTTTTCTTTCCTTTCCTTTTCTTTCCTTTCCTTTCCTTTCCTTTCCTGTTCTTTTCTTTTCTTTCCTTTCCTTTCCTTTCCTTTTCTTTTCTTTCCTTTCCTTTCCTTTCCTTTACTTTACTTTTCTTTTCTTTTCTTTTCTTTTCTTTCCTTTCCTTTCCTTTCCTTTCCTTTACATTTCTTTTCTTTTCTTTTCTTTACTTTTCTTTTCTTTCCTTTCCTTTTCTTTCCTTTCCTTTCCTTTCCTTTCCTTTCCTGTTCTTTTCTTTTCTTTTCTTTCCTTTCCTTTCCTTTTCTTTTCTTTCCTTTCCTTTCCTTTCCTTTACTTTACTTTTCTTTTCTTTTCTTTTCTTTCCTTTCCTTTCCTTTACTTTCTTTTCTTTTCTTTTCTTTTCTTTCCTTTACTTTCCTTTACTTTTCTTTTCTTTCCATTGCTATTCTTTACTTTCCTTTACTTTACTTTCCTTTTTTTTCTTTACTTTACTTTCCTTTTTTTTCTTTACTTTACTTTACTTTTCTTTACTTTAATTTACTTTACTTTCATTTTCTTTACTTTACTTTTCTTTTCTTTCCTTTATTTTACTTTAATTTTCTTTCCTTTACTTTCCTTTTCTTTCCTTTTCTTTTCTTTCCTTTACTTTCCTTTTCTTTTCTTTCCTTTACTTTACTTTTCTTTACTTTTCTTTCCTTTTCTTTACTTTCCTTTTCTTTTCTTTCCTTTACTTTTCTTTCCTTTCCTCTTCTTTCCTTTTCTTTCCTTTCCTTTTCTGTTCTTTACTTTACTTTCCTTTACTTTTCTTTACTTTCCTTTTCTTTTCTTTTCTTTCCTTTACTTTACTTTTCTTTCCTTTCCTTTTCTTTTCTTTTCTTTACTTTTCTTTTCTTTACTTTACTTTACTTTTCATTTCTTTTCTTTTCTTTTCTTTACTTTACTTTACTTTACTTTTCTTTTCTTTTCTTTACTTTTATTTTCATTACTTTACTTTTATTTCCTTTCCTTTCCCTTCCTTTCCTTTTATTTTATTTTCTTTTATTTTCTTTACTTTACTTTTCTTTGCTTTTCTTTTCTTTCCTTTCCTTTCCTTTCCTTTACTTTACTTTACTTTTCTTTTCTTTCCGTTGTTATTCTTTACTTTACTTTCCTTTCCTTTTTTTCTTTACTTTACTTTACTTTCCTTTTTTTTCTTTACTTTACTTTACTTTACTTTTCTTTACTTTACTTTACTTTACTTTTCTTTTCTTTTCTTTACTTTACTTTACTTTTCTCTTCTTTCCATTCCTTTCCTTTTCTTTTCTTTTCTATACTTTTCTTTTCTTTACTATTCTTTTCCTTTTTTTTCTTTACTTTACTTTACTTTACTTTTCTTTACTTTACGTTTCTTTTCTTTTCTTTACTTTACTTTTCTTTACTTTTCTTTCCTTTTCTTTACTTTACTTTCCTTTTCTTTCCTTTTCTTTACTTTACTTTCCTTTTCTTTTCTTTCCTTTACTTTACTTTACTTTTCTTTCCTTTACTTTCCTTTTCTTTCCTTTTCTTTTCTTTCCTTTACTTTCCTTTTCTTTTCTTTTCTTTACTTTCCTTTTCTTTTCTTTCCTTTACTTTCCTTTTCTTTACTTTCCTTTTTTTTCTTTTCTTTCCTTTACTTTACTTTTCTTTCCTTTTCTTTACTTTACTTTATTTTTCTTTTCTTTACTTTACTTTACTTTACTTTTCTTTTCTTTCCTTTACTTTACTTTACTTTCCTTTTCTTTCCTTTTCTTTACTTTACTTTACTTTTCTTTTCTTTTCTTTCCGTTGCTATTCTTTACTTTACTTTCCTTCACTTTACTTTCCTTTTTTTCTTTACTTTACTTTACTTTCCTTTTTTTCTTTACTTTACTTTACTTTACTTTACTTTTCTTTACTTTACTTTTCTTTCTTTACTTTACTTTCCTTTTCTTTCCTTTTCTTTACTTTACTTTTCTTTTCTTTCCTTTACTTTACTTTACTTTTTTTCCTTTACTTTCCTTTTCTTTCCTTTTCTTTTCTTTCCTTTACTTTCCTTTTCTTTTCTTTTCTTTACTTTCCTTCTATTTTCTTTCCTTTATTTTACTTTTCTTTACTTTTCTTTCCTTTTCTTTACTTTCCTTTTCTTTTCTTTCCTTTGCTTTACTTTTCTTTCCTTTCCTCTTCTTTCCTTTTCTTTCCTTTACTTTCCTTTTCTTTTCTTTACTTCCCTTTTGTTTTCTTTTCTTTCCTTTACTTTCCTTTTCTTTCCTTTCCTTTTTATTTCTTTACTTTCCTTTTCTTTTCTTTCCTTTACTTTACTTTACTTTCCTTTTCTTTCCTTTTCTTTACTTTACTTTACTTTTCTTTTCTTTCCGTTGCTATTCTTTACTTTACTTTCCTTTACTTTACTTTCCTTTTTTTTCTTTACTTTATTTTACTTTCCTTTTTTTCTTTACTTTACTTTACTTGACTTTACTTTACTTTTCTTTTCTTTACTTTACTTTCCTTTTCTTTCCTTTTCTTTACTTTACTTTTCTTTTCTTTCCTTTACTTTACTTTACTTTTCTTTCCTTTACTTTCCTTTTCTTTCCTTTTCTTTTCTTTCCTTTACTTTCCTTTTCTTTTCTTTTCTTTACTTTCCTTTTCTTTTCTTTCCTTTACTTTACTTTTCTTTACTTTTCTTTCCTTTTCTTTACTTTCCTTTTCTTTCTTTCCTTTGCTTTAGTTTTCTTTCCTTTCCTCTTCTTTCCTTTTCTTTCCTTTACTTTCCTTTTCTTTTCTTTACTTCCCTTTTGTTTTCTTTTCTTTCCTTTACTTTACTTTTCTTTCCTTTCCTTTTTATTTCTTTTCTTTTCTTTACTTTACTTTACTTTTCTTTTCTTTTCTTTTCTTTCCTTTTCTTATTTTTTCTTTTCTTTTCTTTTCTTTTCTTTTCTTTTTTTTTCGTTCCTTTCCTTTCCTTTCCTTTTCTTTACTTTACTTTACTTTTCTTTTCTTTTTTTTCTTTACTTTTCTTTTGTTTACTTTACTTTCCTTTTCTTTACTTTCCTTTCCCTACCTTTCCTTTTATTTGATTTTCTTTTATTTTCTTTACTTTCCTTTTCTTTACTTTACTTTTCTTTACTTTCCTTTTCTTTTCTTTTCTTTCCTTTACTTTACTTTTCTTTCCTTTTCTTTCCTTTTCTTTACTTTACTTTCCTTTTCTTTCCTTTTCTTTACTTTACTTTCCTTTTCTTTTCTTTACTTTACTTTACTCTACTTTACTTTCCTTTTCTTTCCTTTTCTTTTCTTTTCTTTCCTTTCCTTTCCTTTCCTTTACTTTTCTTTTCTTTTCTTTTCTTTTCTTTCCTTTCCTTTCCTTTCCTTTCCTTTACATTTCTTTTCTTTTCTTTTCTTTACTTTTCTTTTCTTTTCTTTCCTTTCCTTTTCTTTCCTTTCCTTTCCTTTCCTTTCCTTTCCTTTCCTGTTCTTTTCTTTTCTTTTCTTTCCTTTCCTTTCCTTTTCTTTTCTTTCCTTTCCTTTCCTTTCCTTTACTTTACTTTTCTTTTCTTTTCTTTTCTTTCCTTTCCTTTCCTTTCCTTTCCTTTCCTTTTCTTTTCTATTCTTTTCTTTTCTTTACTTTACTTTACTTTTCTTTTCTTTTCTTTTCTTTCCTTTTCTTATTTTTTCTTTTCTTTTCTTTTCTTTTCTTTTCTTTTTTTTTCGTTCCTTTCCTTTCCTTTCCTTTTCTTTACTTTACTTTACTTTTCTTTTCTTTTTTTTCTTTACTTTTCTTTTGTTTACTTTACTTTCCTTTTCTTTACTTTCCTTTCCCTACCTTTCCTTTTATTTTATTTTCTTTTATTTTCTTTACTTTCCTTTTCTTTACTTTACTTTTCTTTACTTTCCTTTTCTTTTCTTTTCTTTCCTTTACTTTACTTTTCTTCCTTTTCTTTCCTTTTCTTTACTTTACTTTCCTTTTCTTTCCTTTTCTTTACTTTACATTCCTTTTCTTTTCTTTCCTTTACTTTACTTTACTTTTCTTTCCTTTACTTTCCTTTTCTTTCCTTTTCTTTTCTTTTCTTTACTTTCCTTTTCTTTTCTTTCCTTTACTTTCCTTTTCTTTACTTTCCTTTTTTTTCTTTTCTTTCCTTTACTTTACTTTTCTTTACTTTTCTTTCCTTTTCTTTACTTTGCTTTATTTTTCTTTTCTTTACTTTACTTTACTTTTCTTTCCTTTACTTTACTTTACTTTCCTTTTCTTTCCTTTTCTTTACTTTACTTTACTTTTCTTTTCTTTCCGTTGCTATTCTTTACTTTACTTTCCTTTACTTTACTTTCCTTTTTTTTCTTTACTTTACTTTACTTTCCTTTTTTCTTTACTTTACTTTACTTTACTTTTCTTTACTTTACTTTACTTTTCTTTTCTTTACTTTACTTTCCTTTTCTTTACTTTACTTTTCTTTCTTTCCTTTACTTTACTTTACTTTTTTTTCCTTTACTTTCCTTTACTTTCCTTTTCTTTTCTTTCCTTTGCTTTACTTTTCTTTCCTTTCCTCTTCTTTCCTTTTCTTTCCTTTACTTTCCTTTTCTTTTCTTTACTTCCCTTTTGTTTTCTTTTCTTTCCTTTACTTTACTTTTCGTTCCTTTCCTTTTTATTTCTTTACTTTACTTTTCTTTTCTTTCCTTTACTTTACTTTACTTTCCTTTTCTTTCCTTTACTTTCCTTTTCTTTCCTTTTCTTTTCTTTTCTATTCTTTTCTTTTCTTTTCTTTTCTTTACTTTACTTTTCTTTTCTTTTCTTTTCTTTCCTTTTCTTATTTTTTCTTTTCTTTTCTTTACTTTTCTTTTCTTTTTTTTCTTTCCTTTCCTTTCCTTTCCTTTTCTTTCCTTTCCTTTCCTTTTCTTTTCTTTTCTTTTCTTTTCTTTTCTTTCCTTTACTTTTCTTTTCTTTAATTTACTTTACTTTTCATTTCTTTTCTTTTCTTTTCTTTTCTTTACTTTACTTTACTTTTCTTTTCTTTTCTTTACTTTTCCTTTCTTTACTTTACTTTACTTTTCTTTCCTTTCCTTTCCCTTCCTTTCCTTTTCTTTTCTTTTCTTTACTTTCCTTTTCTTTACTTCTTTACTTAACTTTTCTTTACTTTCCTTTTCTTTTCTTTTCTTTCCTTTACTTTCCTTTTCTTTCCTTTTCTTTCCTTTTCTTTACTTTACTTTCCTTTTCTTTCCTTTTCTTTACTTTACTTTCCTTTTCTTTTCTTTCCTTTACTTTCCTTTTCTTTTCTTTCCTTTACTTTCCTTTTCTTTTCTTTTCTTTCCTTTACTTTACTTTCCTTTTCTTTTCTTTTCTTTACTTTCCTTTTCTTTTCTTTTCTTTCCTTTACTTTACTTTTCTTTCCTTTTCTTTCCTTTTCTTTCCTTTTCTTTACTTTACTTTCCTTTTCTTTACTTTACTTTCCTTTTCTTTTCTTTCTTTTCCTTTCCTTTTCTTTTCTTTCCTTTACTTTCCTTTTCTTTCCTTTTCTTTACTTTACTTTCCTTTTCTTTCCTTTTCTTTACTTTACTTTCCTTTTCTTTACTTTCCTTTTCTTTTCTTTTCTTTCCTTTACTTTCCTTTTCTTTCCTTTTCTTTCCTTTTCTTTACTTTACTTTACTTTTCTTTACTTTCCTTTTCTTTTCTTTTCTTTCCTTTTCTTTCCTTTTCTTTCCTTTACTTTCCTTTTCTTTCCTTTTCTTTACTTTACTTTCCTTTTCTTTTCTTTACTTTACTTTACTTTTCTTTCCTTTACTTTCCTTTTCTTTCCTTTTCTTTTCTTTCCTTTACTTTCCTTTTCTTTTCTTTTCTTTACTTTCCTTTTCTTTTCTTTTCTTTCCTTTACTTTACTTTTCTTTCCTTTTCTTTCCTTTTCTTTACTTTACTTTCCCTTTCTTTACTTTACTTTCCTTTTCTTTTCTTTCCTTTACTTTCCTTTTCTTTTCTTTCCTTTCCTTACTTTTCTTTACTTTTCTTTCCTTTTCTTTCCTTTACTTTCCTTTTCTTTACTTTCCTTTTTTTTCTTTTCTTTCCTTTACTTTACTTTTCTTAACTTTTCTTTCTTTTCTTTACTTTACTTTATTTTTCTTTTCTTTACTTTACTTTACTTTTCTTTTCTTTCCTTTACTTTACTTTACTTTCCTTTTCTTTCCTTTTCTTTACTTTACTTTACTTTCTTTTCTTTCCTTTTCTTTACTTTACTTTACTTTACTTTCCTTTTCTTTTCTTTCCTTTACTTTACTTTACTTTTCTTTCCTTTTCTTTACTTTACTTTTCTTTCCTTTCCTTTACTTTACTTTCCTTTTCTTTCCTTTACTTTCCTTTTCTTTCCTTTCCTTTTCTTTTCTTTACTTTACTTTACTTTTCTTTCCTTTCCTTTCCTTTCCTTTTCTTTTCTTTTCTTTCCTTTCCTTTCCTTTCCTTTTCTTTTCTTTTCTTTTCTTTCCTCTCCTTTTCTTTTATTTTCTTTACTTTACTTTCTTTTCTTTTCTTTTCTTTCCTTTCCTTTCCTTTTCTTTTCTTTCCTTTCCTTTCCTTTCCTTTTCTTTTCTTTTCTTTTCTTTTCTTTCCTTTTCTTTTTTTTCTTTACTTTACTTTACTTTTCTTTTCTTTTCTTTTCTTTCCTTTCCTTTCCTTTTCTTTACTTTTCTTTTCTTTTCTTTTCTTTTCTTTTCTTTTCTTTACTTGTATTTCCTTTCCTTTCCTTCCTTTCCTTCCTTTCCTTTTATTTTATTTTCTTTTATTTTCTTTACTTTCCTTTTCTTTACTTTACTTTTCTTTACTTTCCTTTCCTTTTATTTTCTTTTCTTTCCTTTACTTTAATTTTCTTTCCTTTTCTTTCCTTTTCTTTTCTTTACTTTACTTTACTTTACTTTTCTTTCTTTTCTTTCCTTTTCTCTACTTTCCTTTCCTTTCCTTTTCTTTTCTTTACTTTACTTTGCTTTACTTTTTTTACCTTCCTTTCCTTTACTTTCCTTTACTTTTCTTTTCTTTTCTTTCCTTTTCTTTACTTTCCTTTTCTGTTCTTTACTTTACTTTCCTTTACTTTTCTTTACTTTCCTTTTCTTTACTTTCTTTCCTTACTTTTCTTTTCTTTTCTTTTCTTTCTTTCCTTTTATTTCCTTTAATTTACTTTACTCTACTTTACTTTACTTTTCTTTTCTTTCCTTTACTTTACTTTTCTTTGCTTTTCTTTTCTTTTCTTTCCTTTCCTTTCCTTTCCTTTCCTTTCCTTTTCTTTTCTTTTCTTTCCGTTGTTATTCTTTACTTTACTTTCCTTTCCTTTTTTTCTTTACTTTTACTTTACTTTCCTTTTTTTCTTTACTTTACTTTACTTTACTTTACTTTTCTTTACTTTACTTTACTTTACTTTACTTTTCTTTTCTTTTCTTTACTTTACTTTACTTTTCTTTTATTTCCATTCCTTTCCTTTTCTTTTCTTTCTTTTCTATACTTTTCTTTTCTTTTCTTTACTATTCTTTTCCTTTTTTTTCTTTACTTTACTTTACTTTACTTTTCTTTACTTTACTTTACGTTTCTTTTCTTTTCTTTACTTTACTTTACTTTTCTTTTCTTTCCTTTAGTTTCCTTTCCTTTCCTTTTTCTTTTCTTTTCTATTCTTTTCTTTTCTTTTCTTTACTTTACTTTTCTTTTCTTTTCTTTTCTTTCCTTTTCTTATTTTTTCTTTTCTTTTCTTTCCTTTTCTTATTTTTTCTTTTATTTTCTTTACTTTTCTTTTCTTTTCTTTCTTTCCTTTTCTTTTTTTTTCTTTACTTTACTTTACTTTTCTTTTCTTTCCTTTCCTTTCCTTTTCTTTTCAATTATTTTCTTTTCTGTTCTTTCCTTTTCTTTCCTTTCCTTTCCTTTCCTTTTCTTTTCATTACTTTCCTTTACTTTACTTTCCTTTTCTTTACTTTCCTGTTCTTTTCTTTCCTTTCCTTTTTTTTACTTTCCTTTCCTTTTCTTTTCTATTCTTTCCTTTCCTTTCCTTTCCTTTCCTTTTCTTTTCTTTTCTCTACTTTCCTTTCCTTTCCTTTTCTTTACTTTACTTTACTTTACTTTCCTTTTCTTTTCTTTACTTTACTTTAATTTTATTTATTTTCTTTCCTTTTCTCTACTTTCCTTTCCTTTCCTTTTATTTTCTTTTCTTTCCTTTCCTTTCCTTTTCTTTCCTTTTCTCTACTTTCCTTTCCTTTTATTTTCTTTACTTTACTTTGCTTTACTTTTTTTACTTTCCTTTCCTTTCCTTTCCTTTACTTTACTTTTCTGTTCTTTTCTGTTCTTTTCTTTCCTTTCCTTTTCTTTCCTTTCCTTTTCTGTTCTTTACTTTACTTTCCTTTACTTTTCTTTACTTTCCTTTTCTTTACTTTCCTTTTCTTTAATTTTCTTTCCTTTACTCTTCTTTTCTTTTCTTTTCTTTCTTTCCTTTCCTTTACTTTACTTTACTTTACTCTACTTTACTTTACTTTTCTTTTCTTTTCTTTTCTTTCCTTTTCTTTCCTTTACTTTTCTTTTCTTTTCTTTTCTTTTCTTTTCTTTCCTTTCCTTTCCTTTACTTTACTTTTCTTTCTTTCCGTTGCTATTCTTTACTTTACTTTCCTTTACTTTACTTTCCTTTTTTTCTTTACTTTACTTTACTTTCCTTTTTTTCTTTACTTTACTTTACTTTACTTTTCTTTACTTTACTTACTTTACTTTTCTTTTCTTTACTTTACTTTCCTTTTCTTTCCTTTTCTTTACTTTACTTTTCTTTTCTTTCCTTTACTTTACTTTACTTTTCTTTCCTTTACTTTCCTTTTCTTTCCTTTTCTTTTCTTTCCTTTATTTTCCTTTTCTTTTCTTTTCTTTCCTTTTCTTTTCTTTCCTTTACTTTACTTTACTTTTCTTTCCTTTTCTTTACTTTCCTTTACTTTTCTTTCCTTTGCTTTACTTTTCTTTCCTTTCCTCTTCTTTCCTTTTCTTTCCTTTACTTTCCTTTTCTTTTCTTTACTTCCCTTTTGTTTTCTTTTCTTTCCTTTACTTTACTTTTCTTTACTTTACTTTACTTTACTTTACTTTCCTTTCTTTCCTTTTCTTTTCTTTTTCTTTTCTTTTCTTTTCTTTTCTTTTCTTTCCTTTCCTTTCCTTTCCTTTCCTTTTCTTTTCTTTTCTTTTCTTTTCTTTCTTTCCTTCCTTTCCTTTACTTTACTTTTCTTTTCTTTTCTTTTCTTTCCTTTCCTTTCCTTTTCTTTCCTTTCCTTTCCTTTCCTTTTCTTTTCTTTTAATTTCTTTTCTTTCCTTTTCTTTTCTTTCTTTTCTTTTCTTTCCTTTCCTTTTCTTTTCTTTCCTTTCCTTTCCTTTCCTTTCCTTTCCTTTTCTTTTCTTTTCTTTCCTTTCCTTTCCTTTTCTTTTCTTTACTTTACTTTACTTTTCTTTTCTTTTCTTTTCTTTTTTTTCCTTTTATTTTCCTTTCTTTTCTTTTCTTTCATTTCCTTTTCTTTTCTCTTCTTTACTTTACATTTCTTTTCTTTTCTTTTCTTTCCTTTCCTTTTCTTTCCTTTCCTTTCCTTTCCTTTCCTGTTCTTTTCTTTTCTTTTCTTTCCTTTTCTTTCCTTTCCTTTCCTTTTCTTTTCTTTCCTTCCTTTCATTTACTTTTCTTTTCTTTTCTTTCTTTTCTTTCCTTTTCCTTTTCTTTTCTTTTCTTTTCTTTTCTTTTCTTTACTTTACTTTACTTTACTTTACATTTCTTTTCTTTTCTTTTCTTTCCTTTTCTTTTCTTTTCTTTTCTTTCATTTCCTTTTCTTTTCTCTTCTTTACTTTACATTTCTTTTCTTTTCTTTTCTTTCCTTTTCTTTTCTTTCATTTTCTTTTCTTTTCTTTTCTTTCCTTTCCTTTTCTTTTCAATTATTTTCTTTTCTTTTCTTTTCTTTCCTTTTCTTTCCTTTCCTTTCCTTTCCTTTTCTTTTCTTTACTTTCCTTTACTTTACTTTCCTTTTCTTTACTTTCCTGTTCTTTTCTTTCCTTTCCTTTTTTTTACTTTCCTTTCCTTTCCTTTTCTTTTCTATTCTTTCCTTTCCTTTCCTTTTCTTTTCTTTTCTTTTCTCTACTTTCCTTTCCTTTCCTTTCCTTTCCTTTACTTTACTTTACTTTACTTTCCTTTTCTTTTCTTTTCGTTACTTTAAGTTACTTTTATTTATTTTCTTTCCTTTTCTCTACTTTCCTTTCCTTTCCTTCCTTTCCTTTCCTTTTCTTTTCTTTCTTTCCTTTCCTTTTCTTTCCTTTTCTCTACTTTCCTTTCCTTTCCTTTTCTTTTCTTTTCTTTTCTTTACTTTACTTTACTTTACTTTCCTTTCCTTTCTTTCCTTTTCTGTTCTTTTCTTTACTTTACTTTTATTTCTGTTCTTTCCTTTTCTCTACTTTCCTTTCCTTTTCTTTTCTTTACTTTGCTTTACTTTTTTACTTTCCTTTCCTTTCCTTTCCTTTACTTTACTTTTCTGTTCTTTTCTTTCCTTTCCTTTCCTTTTCTTTACTTTCCTTTTCTGTTCTTTACTTTACTTTCCTTTACTTTTCTTTACTTTCCTTTTCTTTACTTTCCTCTTCTTTAATTTTCTTTCCTTTACTCTTCTTTTCTTTTCTTTTCTTTCTTTCCTTTCCTTTACTTTACTTTACTCTACTTTACTTTACTTTACTTTTCTGTTCTTTTCTTTCCTTTCCTTTTCTCTTTACTTTCCTTTACTTTTCTTTACTTTCCTTTTCTTTACTTCTTTCCTTTACTTTTCTTTTCTTTTCTTTTCTTTCTTTCCTTTTATTTACTTTAATTTACTTTACTCTACTTTACTTTACTTTTCTTTTCTTTTCTTTCCTTTACTTTCTTTTCTTTGCTTTTCTTTTCTTTTCTTTCCTTTCCTTTCCTTTACTTTACTTTTCTTTTCTTTTCTTTCCGTTGTTATTCTTTACTTTACTTTCCTTTCCTTTTTTTCTTTACTTTACTTTACTTTCCTTTTTTTCTTTACTTTACTTTACTTTACTTTTCTTTACTTTACTTTACTTTACTTTTCTTTTCTTTTCTTTACTTTACTTTACTTTACTTTACTTTTCTTTTCTTTCCATTCCTTTCCTTTTCTTTTCTTTTCTTTTCTATACTTTTCTTTTCTTTTCTTTACTATTCTTTTCCTTTTTTTCTTTACTTTACTTTACTTTACTTTTCTTTACTTTACTTTACGTTTCTTTTCTTTTCTTTCCTTTCCTTTCCTTTTCTTTTCTTTTCTATTCTTTTCTTTTCTTTTCTTTTCTTTTCTTTTCTTTACTTTACTTTTCTTTTCTTTTCTTTTCTTTCCTTTTCTTATTTTTTCTTTTCTTTTCTTTACTTTTCTTTTCTTTTTTTTCTTTCCTTTCCTTTCCTTTCTTTTCTTTACTTTCCTTTCCTTTTCTTTTCTTTTCTTTTCTTTTCTTTTCTTTCCTTTACTTTTCTTTTCTTTACTTTACTTTACTTTTCATTTCTTTTCTTTTCTTTTCTTTTCTTTACTTTACTTTACTTTTCTTTTCTTTCTTTACTTTTCCTTTCTTTACTTTACTTTACTTTTCTTTCCTTTCCTTTCCCTTCCTTTCCTTTTCTTTTCTTTTCTTTACTTTCCTTTTCTTTACTTCTTTACTTAACTTTTCTTTACTTTCCTTTTCTTTTCTTTTCTTTCCTTACTTTCCTTTTCTTTCCTTTTCTTTCCTTTTCTTTACTTTACTTTCCTTTTCTTTCCTTTTCTTTACTTTACTTTCCTTTTCTTTTCTTTCCTTTACTTTCCTTTTCTTTTCTTTCCTTTACTTTCCTTTTCTTTTCTTTCCTTTACTTTACTTTCCTTTTCTTTTCTTTTCTTTACTTTCCTTTTCTTTTCTTTTCTTTCCTTTACTTTACTTTTTCTTTCCTTTTCTTTCCTTTTCTTTCCTTTTCTTTACTTTACTTTCCTTTTCTTTACTTTACTTTCCTTTCTTTTCTTTCTTTTCCTTTCCTTTTCTTTTCTTTCCTTTACTTTCCTTTTCTTTCCTTTTCTTTACTTTACTTTCCTTTTCTTTCCTTTTCTTTACTTTACTTTCCTTTTCTTTACTTTCCTTTTCTTTTCTTTTCTTTCCTTTACTTTCCTTTTCTTTCCTTTTCTTTCCTTTTCTTTACTTTACTTTCCTTTTCTTTACTTTCCTTTTCTTTCTTTTCTTTCCTTTTCTTTCCTTTTCTTTCCTTTACTTTCCTTTTCTTTCCTTTTCTTTACTTTACTTTCCTTTTCTTTTCTTTACTTTACTTTACTTTTCTTTCCTTTACTTTCCTTTTCTTTCCTTTTCTTTTCTTTCCTTTACTTTCCTTTTCTTTTCTTTTCTTTACTTTCCTTTTCGTTTCTTTTCTTTCCTTTACTTTACTTTTCTTTCCTTTTCTTTCCTTTTCTTTACTTTACTTTCCCTTTCTTTACTTTACTTTCCTTTTCTTTTCTTTCCTTTACTTTCCTTTTCTTTTCTTTCCTTTCCTTTACTTTTCTTTACTTTTCTTTCCTTTTCTTTCCTTTACTTTCCTTTTCTTTACTTTCCTTTTTTTTCTTTTCTTTCCTTTACTTTACTTTTCTTAACTTTTCTTTCCTTTTCTTTACTTTACTTTATTTTTCTTTTCTTTACTTTACTTTACTTTTCTTTTCTTTCCTTTACTTTACTTTACTTTCCTTTTTCTTTCCTTTTCTTTACTTTACTTTACTTTCTTTTCTTTCCTTTTCTTTACTTTACTTTACTTTACTTTCCTTTTCTTTTCTTTCCTTTACTTTACTTTACTTTTCTTTCCTTTTCTTTACTTTACTTTTCTTTTCTTTCCTTTCCTTTACTTTACTTTCCTTTTCTTTCCTTTACTTTCCTTTTCTTTCCTTTCCTTTTCTTTTCTTTACTTTACTTTACTTTTCTTTCCTTTCCTTTCCTTTCCTTTTCTTTTCTTTTCTTTCCTTTCCTTTCCTTTCCTTTTCTTTTCTTTTCTTTTCTTTCCTCTCCTTTTCTTTATTTCTTTACTTTACTTTTCTTTTCTTTTCTTTCTTTTCTTTCCTTTCCTTTCCTTTTCTTTTCTTTCCTTTCCTTTCCTTTCCTTTTCTTTTCTTTTCTTTTCTTTCCTTTTCTTTTTTTTCTTTACTTTACTTTACTTTTCTTTTCTTTTCTTTCCTTTTCCTTTCCTTTTCTTTACTTTACTTTTCTTTATTTCTTTTCTTTTTTTACTTTTCTTTTCTTTACTTTTATTTCCTTTCCTTTCCCTTCCTTTCCCTTCCTTTCCTTTTATTTTATTTTCTTTTATTTTCTTTACTTTCCTTTTCTTTACTTTACTTTTCTTTACTTTCCTTTCCTTTATTTTCTTTTCTTTCCTTTACTTTAATTTTCTTTCCTTTTCTTTCCTTTTCTTTTCTTTACTTTACTTTACTTTACTTTTCTTTCTTTTCTTTCCTTTTCTCTACTTTCCTTTCCTTTCCTTTTCTTTTCTTTACTTTACTTTGCTTTACTTTTTTTTACCTTCCTTTCCTTTACTTTCCTTTACTTTTCTTTTCTTTCTTTCCTTTTCTTTACTTTCCTTTTCTGTTCTTTACTTTACTTTCCTTTACTTTTCTTTACTTTCCTTTTCTTTACTTTCTTTCCTTTACTTTTCTTTTCTTTTCTTTTCTTTCTTTCCTTTTATTTCCTTTAATTTACTTTACTCTACTTTACTTTACTTTTCTTTTCTTTCCTTTACTTTACTTTTCTTTGCTTTTCTTTTCTTTTCTTTCCTTTCCTTTCCTTTCCTTTACTTTTCTTTTCTTTTCTTTCCGTTGTTATTCTTTACTTTACTTTCCTTTCCTTTTTTTCTTTACTTTACTTTACTTTCCTTTTTTTCTTTACTTTACTTTACTTTACTTTTCTTTACTTTACTTTACTTTACTTTTCTTTTCTTTTCTTTACTTTACTTTACTTTACTTTACTTTTCTTTTCTTTCCATTCCTTTCCTTTTCTTTTCTTTTCTTTTCTATACTTTTCTTTTCTTTTCTTTACTATTCTTTTCCTTTTTTTTCTTTACTTTACTTTACTTTACTTTTCTTTACTTTACTTTACGTTTCTTTTCTTTTCTTTCCTTTCCTTTCCTTTTCTTTTCTTTTCTATTCTTTTCTTTTCTTTTCTTTTCTTTTCTTTACTTTACTTTTCTTTTCTTTTCTTTTCTTTCCTTTTCTTATTTTTTCTTTTCTTTTCTTTACTTTTCTTTTCTTTTTTTTCTTTCCTTTCCCCCCTTTTTCCTTTCCTTTTCTTTACTTTCCTTTCCTTTTCTTTTCTTTTCTTTTCTTTTCTTTTCTTTCCTTTACTTTTCTTTTCTTTACTTTACTTTACTTTTCATTTCTTTTCTTTTCTTTTCTTTTCTTTACTTTACTTTACTTTTCTTTTCTTTTCTTTACTTTTCCTTTCTTTACTTTACTTTACTTTTCTTTCCTTTCCTTTCCCTTCCTTTCCTTTTCTTTTCTTTTCTTTACTTTCCTTTTCTTTACTTCTTTACTTAACTTTTCTTTACTTTCCTTTTCTTTTCTTTTCTTTCCTTTACTTTCCTTTTCTTTCCTTTTCTTTCCTTTTCTTTACTTTACTTTCCTTTTCTTTCCTTTTCTTTACTTTACTTTCCTTTTCTTTTCTTTCCTTTACTTTCCTTTCTTTTCTTTCCTTTACTTTCCTTTTCTTTTCTTTCCTTTACTTTACTTTCCTTTTCTTTTCTTTTCTTTACTTTCCTTTTCTTTTCTTTTCTTTCCTTTACTTTACTTTTCTTTCCTTTTCTTTCCTTTTCTTTCCTTTTCTTTACTTTACTTTCCTTTTCTTTACTTTACTTTCCTTTTCTTTTCTTTCTTTTCCTTTCCTTTTCTTTTCTTTCCTTTACTTTCCTTTTCTTTCCTTTTCTTTACTTTACTTTCCTTTTCTTTCCTTTTCTTTACTTTACTTTCCTTTTCTTTACTTTCCTTTTCTTTTCTTTTCTTTCCTTTACTTTCCTTTTCTTTCCTTTTCTTTCCTTTTCTTTACTTTACTTTCCTTTTCTTTACTTTCCTTTTCTTTCCTTACTTTCCTTTTCTTTCCTTTTCTTTACTTTACTTTCCTTTTCTTTTCTTTACTTTACTTTACTTTTCTTTCCTTTACTTTCCTTTTCTTTCCTTTTCTTTTCTTTCCTTTACTTTCCTTTTCTTTTCTTTTCTTTACTTTCCTTTTCGTTTCTTTTCTTTCCTTTACTTTACTTTTCTTTCCTTTTCTTTCCTTTTCTTTACTTTACTTTCCCTTTCTTTACTTTACTTTCCTTTTCTTTTCTTTCCTTTACTTTCCTTTTCTTTTCTTTCCTTTCCTTTACTTTTCTTTACTTTTCTTTCCTTTTCTTTCCTTTACTTTCCTTTTCTTTACTTTCCTTTTTTTTCTTTTCTTTCCTTTACTTTACTTTTCTTAACTTTTCTTTCCTTTTCTTTACTTTACTTTATTTTTCTTTTCTTTACTTTACTTTACTTTTCTTTTCTTTCCTTTACTTTACTTTACTTTCCTTTTCTTTCCTTTTCTTTACTTTACTTTACTTTCTTTTCTTTCCTTTTCTTTACTTTACTTTACTTTACTTTCCTTTTCTTTTCTTTCCTTTACTTTACTTTACTTTTCTTTCCTTTTCTTTACTTTACTTTTCTTTTCTTTCCTTTCCTTTACTTTACTTTCCTTTTCTTTCCTTTACTTTCCTTTTCTTTCCTTTCCTTTTCTTTTCTTTACTTTACTTACTTTTCTTTCCTTTCCTTTCCTTTCCTTTTCTTTTCTTTTCTTTCCTTTCCTTTCCTTTCCTTTCTTTTCTTTTCTTTTCTTTCCTCTCCTTTTCTTTTATTTTCTTTACTTTACTTTTCTTTTCTTTTCTTTTCTTTCCTTTCCTTTCCTTTTCTTTTCTTTCCTTTCCTTTCCTTTCCTTTTCTTTTCTTTTCTTTTCTTTCCTTTTCTTTTTTTTCTTTACTTTACTTTACTTTTCTTTTCTTTTCTTTCCTTTCCTTTCCTTTTCTTTACTTTACTTTTCTTTTCTTTTCTTTTCTTTACTTTTCTTTTCTTTACTTTTATTTCCTTTCCTTTCCCTTCCTTTCCCTTCCTTTCCTTTATTTTATTTTCTTTTATTTTCTTTACTTTCCTTTTCTTTACTTTACTTTTCTTTACTTTCCTTTCCTTTTATTTTCTTTTCTTTCCTTTACTTTAATTTTCTTTCCTTTTCTTTCCTTTTCTTTTCTTTACTTTACTTTACTTTACTTTTCTTTCTTTTCTTTCCTTTTCTCTACTTTCCTTTCCTTTCCTTTTCTTTTCTTTACTTTACTTTGCTTTACTTTTTTTACCTTCCTTTCCTTTACTTTCCTTTACTTTTCTTTTCTTTTCTTTCCTTTTCTTTACTTTCCTTTTCTGTTCTTTACTTTACTTTCCTTTACTTTTCTTTACTTTCCTTTTCTTTACTTTCTTTCCTTTACTTTTCTTTTCTTTTCTTTTCTTTCTTTCCTTTTATTTCCTTTAATTTACTTTACTCTACTTTACTTTACTTTTCTTTTCTTTCCTTTACTTTACTTTTCTTTGCTTTTCTTTTCTTTTCTTTCCTTTCCTTTCCTTTCCTTTACTTTTCTTTTCTTTTCTTTCCGTTGTTATTCTTTACTTTACTTTCCTTTCCTTTTTTTCTTTACTTTACTTTACTTTCCTTTTTTTCTTTACTTTACTTTACTTTACTTTACTTTTCTTTACTTTACTTTACTTTACTTTTCTTTTCTTTTCTTTACTTTACTTTACTTTTCTTTTATTTCCATTCCTTTCCTTTTCTTTTCTTTTCTTTTCTATACTTTTCTTTTCTTTTCTTTACTATTCTTTTCCTTTTTTTTCTTTACTTTACTTTACTTTACTTTTCTTTACTTTACTTTACGTTTCTTTTCTTTTCTTTACTTTACTTTACTTTTCTTTTCTTTCCTTTAGTTTCCTTTCCTTTCCTTTTTCTTTTCTTTTCTATTCTTTTCTTTTCTTTTCTTTACTTTACTTTTCTTTTCTTTTCTTTTCTTTCCTTTTCTTATTTTTTCTTTTCTTTTCTTTTCTTTCCTTTTCTTATTTTTTCTTTTATTTTCTTTACTTTTCTTTTCTTTTCTTTTCTTTCCTTTTCTTTTTTTTTCTTTACTTTACTTTACTTTTCTTTTCTTTCCTTTCCTTTCCTTTTCTTTTCAATTATTTTCTTTTCTTTTCTTTCCTTTTCTTTCCTTTCCTTTCCTTTCCTTTCCTTTTCTTTTCATTACTTTCCTTTACTTTACTTTCCTTTTCTTTACTTTCCTGTTCTTTTCTTTCCTTTCCTTTTTTTTACTTTCCTTTCCTTTTCTTTTCTATTCTTTCCTTTCCTTTCCTTTCCTTTCCTTTTCTTTTCTTTTCTCTACTTTCCTTTCCTTTCCTTTCCTTTTCTTTACTTTCCTTTACTTTACTTTCCTTTTCTTTTCTTTACTTTACTTTAATTTTATTTATTTTCTTTCCTTTTCTCTACTTTCCTTTCCTTTCCTTTTATTTTCTTTTCTTTCCTTTCCTTTCCTTTTCTTTCCTTTTCTCTACTTTCCTTTCCTTTTATTTTCTTTACTTTACTTTGCTTTACTTTTTTTACTTTCCTTTCCTTTCCTTTCCTTTACTTTACTTTACTTTTCTGTTCTTTTCTGTTCTTTTCTTTCCTTTCCTTTTCTTTCCTTTCCTTTTCTGTTCTTTACTTTACTTTCCTTTACTTTTCTTTACTTTCCTTTTCTTTACTTTCCTTTTCTTTAATTTTCTTTCCTTTACTCTTCTTTTCTTTTCTTTTCTTTCTTTCCTTTACTTTACTTTACTTTACTCTACTTTACTTTACTTTTCTTTTCTTTTCTTTTCTTTCCTTTTCTTTCCTTTACTTTTCTTTTCTTTTCTTTTCTTTTCTTTTCTTTTCTTTCCTTTCCTTTCCTTTCCTTTACTTTTCTTTTCTTTCCGTTGCTATTCTTTACTTTACTTTCCTTTACTTTACTTTCCTTTTTTTTCTTTACTTTACTTTACTTTCCTTTTTTTCTTTACTTTACTTTACTTTTCTTTACTTTACTTTACTTTACTTTTCTTTTCTTTACTTTACTTTCCTTTTCTTTCCTTTTCTTTACTTTACTTTTCTTTTCTTTCCTTTACTTTACTTTACTTTTCTTTCCTTTACTTTCCTTTCTTTCCTTTTCTTTTCTTTCCTTTATTTTCCTTTTCTTTTCTTTTCTTTCCTTTTCTTTTCTTTCCTTTACTTTACTTTTCTTTACTTTTCTTTCCTTTTCTTTACTTTCCTTTTCTTTTCTTTCCTTTGCTTTACTTTTCTTTCCTTTCCTCTTCTTTCCTTTTCTTTCCTTTACTTTTCTTTTCTTTTCTTTTCTTTTCTTTCCTTTCCTTTCCTTTACTTTACTTTTCTTTTCTTTCCGTTGCTATTCTTTACTTTACTTTCCTTTACTTTACTTTCCTTTTTTTTCTTTACTTTACTTTACTTTCCTTTTTTTCTTTACTTTACTTTACTTTACTTTTCTTTACTTTACTTTACTTTTCTTTTCTTTACTTTACTTTCCTTTTCTTTCCTTTTCTTTACTTTACTTTTCTTTTCTTTCCTTTACTTTACTTTACTTTTCTTTCCTTTACTTTCCTTTTCTTTCCTTTTCTTTTCTTTCCTTTATTTTCCTTTTCTTTTCTTTTCTTTCCTTTTCTTTTCTTTCCTTTACTTTACTTTTCTTTACTTTTCTTTCCTTTTCTTTACTTTCCTTTTCTTTTCTTTCCTTTGCTTTACTTTTCTTTCCTTTCCTCTTCTTTCCTTTTCTTTCCTTTACTTTCCTTTTCTTTTCTTTACTTCCCTTTTGTTTTCTTTTCTTTCCTTTACTTTACTTTTCTTTCCTTTCCTTTTTATTTCTTTACTTTACTTTTCTTTACTTTACTTTACTTTACTTTCCTTTTCTTTCCTTTTCTTTTCTTTTCTTTTCTTTTCTTTTCTTTCCTTTCCTTTCCTTTCCTTTCCTTTTCTTTTCTTTTCTTTTCTTTTCTTTCCTTCCTTTCCTTTACTTTACTTTTCTTTTCTTTTCTTTTCTTTCCTTTCCTTTCCTTTTCTTTCCTTTCCTTTCCTTTCCTTTCCTTTTCTTTTCTTTTAATTTCTTTTCTTTCCTTTTCTTTTCTTTTCTTTTCTTTTCTTTCCTTTCCTTTTCTTTTCTTTCCTTTCCTTTCCTTTCCTTTCCTTTCCTTTTCTTTTCTTTTCTTTCCTTTCCTTTCCTTTTCTTTTCTTTACTTTACTTTACTTTTCTTTTCTTTTCTTTCTTTTTTTTCCTTTTATTTTCCTTTCTTTTCTTTCCTTTCCTTTCCTTTCCTTTCCTTTCCTGTTCTTTTCTTTTCTTTTCTTTCCTTTTCTTTCCTTTCCTTTCCTTTTCTTTTCTTTCCTTTCCTTTCATTTACTTTTCTTTTCTTTTCTTTTCTTTCCTTTCCTTTTCTTTTCTTTTCTTTCTTTTCTTTACTTTACTTTACTTTACTTTACATTTCTTTTCTTTTCTTTTCTTTCCTTTTCTTTTCTTTTCTTTTCTTTTCTTTCATTTCCTTTTCTTTTCTCTTCTTTACTTTACATTTCTTTTCTTTTCTTTTCTTTTCCTTTTCTTTTCTTTTCTTTCATTTTCTTTTCTTTTCTTTTCTTTCCTTTCCTTTTCTTTTCAATTATTTTCTTTTCTTTTCTTTTCTTTCCTTTTCTTTCCTTTCCTTTCCTTTCCTTTTCTTTTCTTTACTTTCCTTTACTTTACTTTCCTTTTCTTTACTTTCCTGTTCTTTTCTTTCCTTTCCTTTTTTTTACTTTCCTTTCCTTTCCTTTTCTTTTCTATTCTTTCCTTTCCTTTCCTTTTCTTTTCTTTTCTCTACTTTCCTTTCCTTTCCTTTCCTTTCCTTTACTTTACTTTACTTTACTTTCCTTTTCTTTTCTTTTCGTTACTTTAAGTTACTTTTATTTATTTTCTTTCCTTTTCTCTACTTTCCTTTCCTTTCCTTTCCTTTCCTTTCCTTTTCTTTCTTTTCTTTCCTTTCCTTTTCTTTCCTTTTCTCTACTTTCCTTTCCTTTCCTTTCTTTTCTTTTCTTTTCTTTACTTTACTTTACTTTACTTTCCTTTCCTTTCCTTTCCTTTTCTGTTCTTTTCTTTACTTTACTTTTATTTCTGTTCTTTCCTTTTCTCTACTTTCCTTTCCTTTTCTTTTCTTTTCTTTACTTTGCTTTACTTTTTTACTTTCCTTTCCTTTCCTTTCCTTTACTTTACTTTTCTGTTCTTTTCTTTCCTTTCCTTTCCTTTTCTTTACTTTCCTTTTCTGTTCTTTACTTTACTTTCCTTTACTTTTCTTTACTTTCCTTTTCTTTACTTTCCTCTTCTTTAATTTTCTTTCCTTTACTCTTCTTTTCTTTTCTTTTCTTTCTTTCCTTTCCTTTACTTTACTTTACTCTACTTTACTTTACTTTACTTTTCTTTTCTTTTCTTTCCTTTACTTTTCTTTTCTTTTCTTTTCTTTCCTTTACTTTCCTTTACTTTTCTTTTCTTTCCATTGCTATTCTTTACTTTCCTTTACTTTACTTTCCTTTTTTTTTCTTTACTTTACTTTCCTTTTTTTTCTTTACTTTACTTTACTTTCATTTTCTTTACTTTACTTTACTTTACTTTCATTTTCTTTACTTTACTTTTCTTTTCTTTCCTTTACTTTACTTTAATTTTCTTTCCTTTACTTTCCTTTTCTTTCCTTTTCTTTTCTTTCCTTTACTTTCCTTTTCTTTTCTTTCCTTTACTTTCCTTTTCTTTCCTTTTCTTTACTTTCCTTTTCTTTTCTTTCCTTTACTTTTCTTTCCTTTTCTCTTCTTTCCTTTTCTTTCCTTTCCTTTTCTGTTCTTTACTTTACTTTCCTTTACTTTTCTTTACTTTCCTTTTCTTTTCTTTTCTTTTCTTTCCTTTACTTTACTTTTCTTTCCTTTCCTTTTCTTTCCTTTCCTTTTCTTTTCTTTACTTTTCTTTTCTTTTCTTTACTTTACTTTACTTTTCATTTCTTTTCTTTTCTTTTCTTTTCTTTACTTTACTTTACTTTACTTTTCTTTTCTTTTCTTTACTTTTCTTTTCTTTACTTTACTTTTATTTCCTTTCCTTTCCCTTCCTTTCCCTTCCTTTCCTTTTATTTTATTTTCTTTTCTTTTCTTTACTTTCCTTTTCTTTACTTTACTTTTCTTTACTTTCCTTTCCTTTTATTTTATTTTCTTTCCTTTACTTTACTTTTCTTTCCTTTTCTTTTCTTTACTTTACTTTACTTTACTTTTCTTTCTTTTCTTTCCTTTTCTCTACTTTCTTTTCCTTTCCTTTTCTTTTCTTTACTTTACTTTGCTTTACTTTTTTTACATTCCTTTCCTTTCCTTTACTTTAATTTACTTTTGTTTTCTTTTCTTTCCTTTCCTTTTCTTTACTTTCCTTTTCTGTTCTTTACTTTACTTTACTTTTCTTTACTTTCCTTTTCTTTACTTTCTTTCCTTTACTTTTCTTTTCTTTTCTTTTCTTTCTTTCCTTTTATTTACTTTAATTTACTTTACTCTACTTTACTTTACTTTACTTTTCTTTTCTTTTCTTTCCGTTGTTATTCTTTACTTTACTTTCCTTTTCTTTTTTTCTTTACTTTACTTTACTTTCCTTTTTTTCTTTACTTTACTTTACTTTACTTTTCTTTACTTTACTTTCCTTTACTTTACTTTCCTTTTTTTTTCTTTACTTTACTTTACTTTCCTTTTTTTCTTTACTTTACTTTACTTTACTTTACTTTTCTTTACTTTACTTTCCTTTTCTTTCCTTTTCTTTACTTTACTTTTCTTTTCTTTCCTTTCCTTTACTTTACTTTTCTTTCCTTTACTTTCCTTTTCTTTCCTTTTCTTTCCTTTACTTTCCTTTTCTTTTCTTTCTTTACTTTCCTTTTCTTTTCTTTCCTTTCCTTTCCTTTTCTTTTCTTTCCTTTCCTTTCCTTTCCTTTCCTTTCCTTTACTTTTCTTTTCTTTTCTTTTCTTTCCTTTCCTTTCCTTTCCTTTCCTTTTCTTTTTCTTTTCTTTCCTTTCCTTTCCTTTCCTTTTCTTTTCTTTTCTTTTCTTTCCTTTTCTTTTCTTTTCTTTTCTTTTCTTTCCTTTCCTTTTTTTTTCCTTTCCTTTCCTTTCCTTTCCTTTTCTTTTCTTTTCTTTCCTTTCCTTTCCTTTACTTTTCTTTTCTTTTCTTTACTTTACTTTACTTTTCTTTTCTTTTCTTTTCTTTTCTTTCCTTTTCTTTTCTTTTCTTTCATTTCCTTTTCTTTTCTCTTCTTTACTTTACATTTCTTTTCTTTTCTTTTCTTTACTTTTCTTTTCTTTCCTTTCCTTTTCTTTGCTTTCCTTTCCTTTCCTGATCTTTTCTTTTCTTTTCTTTACATTTCTTTTCTTTACTTTACTTTTATTTCCTTTCCTTTCCCTTCCTTTCCCTTCCTTTCCTTTTATTTTATTTTCTTTTATTTTCTTTACTTTCCTTTTCTTTACTTTACTTTTCTTTACTTTCCTTTCCTTTTATTTTCTTTTCTTTCCTTTACTTTACTTTTCTTTCCTTTCCTTTTCTTTTCTTTCCTTTCCTTTCCTTTCCTTTTCTTTTCTTTTCTTTTCTTTTCTTTCCTTTTCTTTTTTTTCTTTACTTTACTTTACTTTTCTTTTCTTTCTTTTCTTTCCTTTCCTTTCCTTTTCTTTACTTTACTTTTCTTTTCTTTTCTTTTCTTTTCTTTACTTTTCTTTTCTTTACTTTTATTTCCTTTCCTTTCCCTTCCTTTCCCTTCCTTTCCTTTTATTTTATTTTCTTTTATTTTCTTTACTTTCCTTTTCTTTACTTTACTTTTCTTTACTTTCCTTTCCTTTTATTTTCTTTTCTTTCCTTTACTTTAATTTTCTTTCCTTTTCTTTCCTTTTCTTTTCTTTACTTTACTTTACTTTACTTTTCTTTCTTTTCTTTCCTTTTCTCTACTTTCCTTTCCTTTCCTTTTCTTTTCTTTACTTTACTTTGCTTTACTTTTTTTACCTTCCTTTCCTTTACTTTCCTTTACTTTTCTTTTCTTTTCTTTCCTTTTCTTTACTTTCCTTTTCTGTTCTTTACTTTACTTTCCTTTACTTTTCTTTACTTTCCTTTTCTTTACTTTCTTTCCTTTACTTTTCTTTTCTTTTCTTTTCTTTCTTTCCTTTTATTTCCTTTAATTTACTTTACTCTACTTTACTTTACTTTTCTTTTCTTTCCTTTACTTTACTTTTCTTTGCTTTTCTTTTCTTTTCTTTCCTTTCCTTTCCTTTCCTTTACTTTTCTTTTCTTTTCTTTCCGTTGTTATTCTTTACTTTACTTTCCTTTCCTTTTTTTCTTTACTTTACTTTACTTTCCTTTTTTTCTTTACTTTACTTTACTTTACTTTACTTTTCTTTACTTTACTTTACTTTACTTTACTTTTCTTTTCTTTTCTTTACTTTACTTTACTTTTCTTTTATTTCCATTCCTTTCCTTTTCTTTTCTTTTCTCTACTTTCCTTTCCTTTCCTTTCCTTTCCTTTACTTTACTTTACTTTACTTTCCTTTTCTTTTCTTTTCGTTACTTTAAGTTACTTTTATTTATTTTCTTTCCTTTTCTCTACTTTCCTTTCCTTTCCTTTCCTTTCCTTTTCTTTTCTTTTCTTTCCTTTCCTTTTCTTTCCTTTTCTCTACTTTCCTTTCCTTTCCTTTTCTTTTCTTTTCTTTTCTTTACTTTACTTTACTTACTTTCCTTTCCTTTCCTTTCCTTTTCTGTTCTTTTCTTTACTTTACTTTTATTTCTGTTCTTTCCTTTTCTCTACTTTCCTTTCCTTTTCTTTTCTTTTCTTTACTTTGCTTTACTTTTTTACTTTCCTTTCCTTTCCTTTCCTTTACTTTACTTTTCTGTTCTTTTCTTTCCTTTCCTTTCCTTTTCTTTACTTTCCTTTTCTGTTCTTTACTTTACTTTCCTTTACTTTTCTTTACTTTCCTTTTCTTTACTTTCCTCTTCTTTAATTTTCTTTCCTTTACTCTTCTTTTCTTTTCTTTTCTTTCTTTCCTTTCCTTTACTTTACTTTACTCTACTTTACTTTACTTTACTTTTCTTTTCTTTTCTTTCCTTTACTTTTCTTTTCTTTTCTTTTCTTTTCTTTTCTTTCCTTTACTTTCCTTTACTTTTCTTTTCTTTCCATTGCTATTCTTTACTTTCCTTTACTTTACTTTCCTTTTTTTTTCTTTACTTTACTTTCCTTTTTTTTCTTT
Organism: Rana muscosa; assembly: GCA_029206835.1. Classification (NCBI taxonomy): domain Eukaryota; kingdom Metazoa; phylum Chordata; class Amphibia; order Anura; family Ranidae; genus Rana; species Rana muscosa. The sequence continues at coordinate 36,738 of JARGYO010003354.1, read as the reverse complement.
ACTTTACTTACTTTCATTTTCTTTACTTTACTTTACTTTACTTTCATTTTCTTTACTTTACTTTTCTTTTCTTTCCTTTACTTTACTTTAATTTTCTTTCCTTTACTTTCCTTTTCTTTCCTTTTCTTTTCTTTCCTTTACTTTCCTTTTCTTTTCTTTCCTTTACTTTCCTTTTCTTTCCTTTTCTTTACTTTCCTTTTCTTTTCTTTCCTTTACTTTTCTTTCCTTTTCTCTTCTTTCCTTTCTTTCCTTTCCTTTTCTGTTCTTTACTTTACTTTCCTTTACTTTTCTTTACTTTCCTTTTCTTTTCTTTTCTTTTCTTTCCTTTACTTTACTTTTCTTTCCTTTCCTTTTCTTTCCTTTCCTTTTCTTTTCTTTACTTTTTCTTTTCTTTTCTTTACTTTACTTTACTTTTCATTTCTTTTCTTTTCTTTTCTTTTCTTTACTTTACTTTACTTTACTTTTCTTTTCTTTTCTTTACTTTTCTTTTCTTTACTTTACTTTTATTTCCTTTCCTTTCCCTTCCTTTCCCTTCCTTTCCTTTTATTTTATTTTCTTTTCTTTTCTTTACTTTCCTTTTCTTTACTTTACTTTTCTTTACTTTCCTTTCCTTTTATTTTATTTTCTTTCCTTTACTTTACTTTTCTTTCCTTTTCTTTTCTTTACTTTACTTTACTTTACTTTTCTTTCTTTTCTTTCCTTTTCTCTACTTTCTTTTCCTTTCCTTTTCTTTTCTTTACTTTACTTTGCTTTACTTTTTTACATTCCTTTCCTTTCCTTTACTTTAATTTACTTTTGTTTTCTTTTCTTTCCTTTCCTTTTCTTTACTTTCCTTTTCTGTTCTTTACTTTACTTTACTTTTCTTTACTTTCCTTTTCTTTACTTTCTTTCCTTTACTTTTCTTTTCTTTTCTTTTCTTTCTTTCCTTTTATTTACTTTAATTTACTTTACTCTACTTTACTTTACTTTACTTTTCTTTTCTTTTCTTTCCGTTGTTATTCTTTACTTTACTTTCCTTTTCTTTTTTTTCTTTACTTTACTTTCCTTTTTTTCTTTACTTTACTTTACTTTACTTTTCTTTACTTTACTTTCCTTTACTTTACTTTCCTTTTTTTTTCTTTACTTTACTTTACTTTCCTTTTTTTCTTTACTTTACTTTACTTTACTTTACTTTTCTTTACTTTACTTTCCTTTTCTTTCCTTTTCTTTACTTTACTTTTCTTTTCTTTCCTTTCCTTTACTTTACTTTTCTTTCCTTTACTTTCCTTTTCTTTCCTTTTCTTTCCTTTACTTTCCTTTTCTTTTCTTTTCTTTACTTTCCTTTTCTTTTCTTTCCTTTCCTTTCCTTTTCTTTTCTTTCCTTTCCTTTCCTTTCCTTTCCTTTCCTTTACTTTTCTTTTCTTTTCTTTTCTTTCCTTTCCTTTCCTTTCCTTTCCTTTTCTTTTCTTTTCTTTCCTTTCCTTTCCTTTCCTTTTCTTTTCTTTTCTTTTCTTTCCTTTTCTTTTCTTTTCTTTTCTTTTCTTTCCTTTCCTTTTTTTTCCTTTCCTTTCCTTTCCTTTCCTTTTCTTTTCTTTTCTTTTCTTTCCTTTCCTTTCCTTTACTTTTCTTTCTTTTCTTTACTTTACTTTACTTTTCTTTTCTTTTCTTTTCTTTTCTTTCCTTTTCTTTTCTTTTCTTTCATTTCCTTTTCTTTTCTCTTCTTTACTTTACATTTCTTTTCTTTTCTTTTCTTTACTTTTCTTTTCTTTCCTTTCCTTTTCTTTCCTTTCCTTTCCTTTCCTGATCTTTTCTTTTCTTTTCTTTACATTTCTTTTCTTTACTTTACTTTTATTTCCTTTCCTTTCCCTTCCTTTCCCTTCCTTTCCTTTTATTTTATTTTCTTTTATTTTCTTTACTTTCCTTTTCTTTACTTTCCTTTCCTTTTATTTTCTTTTCTTTCCTTTACTTTACTTTTCTTTCCTTTCCTTTTCTTTTCTTTCCTTTCCTTTCCTTTCCTTTTCTTTTCTTTTCTTTTCTTTTCTTTCCTTTTCTTTTTTTTCTTTACTTTACTTTACTTTTCTTTTCTTTTCTTTTCTTTCCTTTCCTTTCCTTTTCTTTACTTTACTTTTCTTTTCTTTTCTTTTCTTTACTTTTCTTTTCTTTACTTTTATTTCCTTTCCTTTCCCTTCCTTTCCCTTCCTTTCCTTTTATTTTATTTTATTTTATTTTCTTTACTTTCCTTTTCTTTACTTTACTTTTCTTTACTTTCCTTTCCTTTTATTTTCTTTTCTTTCCTTTACTTTAATTTTCTTTCCTTTTCTTTCCTTTTCTTTTCTTTACTTTACTTTACTTTACTTTTCTTTCTTTTCTTTCCTTTTCTCTACTTTCCTTTCCTTTCCTTTTCTTTTCTTTACTTTACTTTGCTTTACTTTTTTTACCTTCCTTTCCTTTACTTTCCTTTACTTTTCTTTTCTTTTCTTTCCTTTTCTTTACTTTCCTTTTCTGTTCTTTACTTTACTTTCCTTTACTTTTCTTTACTTTCCTTTTCTTTACTTTATTTCCTTTACTTTTCTTTTCTTTTCTTTTCTTTCTTTCCTTTTATTTCCTTTAATTTACTTTACTCTACTTTACTTTACTTTTCTTTTCTTTCCTTTACTTTACTTTTCTTTGCTTTTCTTTTCTTTTCTTTCCTTTCCTTTCCTTTCCTTTACTTTTCTTTTCTTTTCTTTCCGTTGTTATTCTTTACTTTACTTTCCTTTCCTTTTTTTCTTTACTTTACTTTACTTTCCTTTTTTTCTTTACTTTACTTTACTTTACTTTACTTTTCTTTACTTTACTTTACTTTACTTTACTTTTCTTTTCTTTTCTTTTCTTTACTTTACTTTACTTTTCTTTTATTTCCATTCCTTTCCTTTTCTTTTCTTTTCTTTTCTATACTTTTCTTTTCTTTTCTTTACTATTCTTTTCCTTTTTTTTCTTTACTTTACTTTACTTTACTTTTCTTTACTTTACTTTACGTTTCTTTTCTTTTCTTTACTTTACTTTACTTTTCTTTTCTTTCCTTTAGTTTCCTTTCCTTTCCTTTTTCTTTTCTTTTCTATTCTTTTCTTTTCTTTTCTTTACTTTACTTTTCTTTTCTTTTCTTTTCTTTCCTTTTCTTATTTTTTCTTTTCTTTTCTTTTCTTTTCTTTCCTTTTCTTATTTTTTCTTTTATTTTCTTTACTTTTCTTTTCTTTTCTTTTCTTTCCTTTTCTTTTTTTTTCTTTACTTTACTTTACTTTTCTTTTCTTTCCTTTCCTTTCCTTTTCTTTTCAATTATTTTCTTTTCTTTTCTTTCCTTTTCTTTCCTTTCCTTTCCTTTCCTTTCCTTTTCTTTTCATTACTTTCCTTTACTTTACTTTCCTTTTCTTTACTTTCCTGTTCTTTTCTTTCCTTTCCTTTTTTTTACTTTCCTTTCCTTTTCTTTTCTATTCTTTCCTTTCCTTTCCTTTCCTTTCCTTTTCTTTTCTTTTCTCTACTTTCCTTTCCTTTCCTTTCCTTTTCTTTACTTTACTTTACTTTACTTTCCTTTTCTTTTCTTTACTTTACTTTAATTTTATTTATTTTCTTTCCTTTTCTCTACTTTCCTTTCCCTTTCCTTTTATTTTCTTTTCTTTCCTTTCCTTTCCTTTTCTTTCCTTTTCTCTACTTTCCTTTCCTTTTATTTTCTTTACTTTACTTTGCTTTACTTTTTTTACTTTCCTTTCCTTTCCTTTCCTTTACTTTACTTTACTTTTCTGTTCTTTTCTGTTCTTTTCTTTCCTTTCCTTTTCTTTCCTTTCCTTTTCTGTTCTTTACTTTACTTTCCTTTACTTTTCTTTACTTTCCTTTTCTTTACTTTCCTTTTCTTTAATTTTCTTTCCTTTACTCTTCTTTTCTTTTCTTTTCTTTCTTTCCTTTCCTTTACTTTACTTTACTTTACTCTACTTTACTTTACTTTTCTTTTCTTTTCTTTTCTTTCCTTTTCTTTCCTTTACTTTTCTTTTCTTTTCTTTTCTTTTCTTTCCTTTCCTTTCCTTTACTTTACTTTTCTTTTCTTTCCGTTGCTATTCTTTACTTTACTTTCCTTTACTTTACTTTCCTTTTTTTCTTTACTTTACTTTACTTTCCTTTTTTTCTTTACTTTACTTTACTTTACTTTTCTTTACTTTACTTTACTTTACTTTTCTTTTCTTTCCTTTACTTTCCTTTTCTTTCCTTTTCTTTACTTTACTTTTCTTTTCTTTCCTTTACTTTACTTTACTTTTCTTTCCTTTACTTTCCTTTTCTTTCCTTTTCTTTTCTTTCCTTTATTTTCCTTTTCTTTTCTTTTCTTTCCTTTTCTTTTCTTTCCTTTACTTTACTTTTCTTTACTTTTCTTTCCTTTTCTTTACTTTCCTTTTCTTTTCTTTCCTTTGCTTTACTTTTCTTTCCTTTCCTCTTCTTTCCTTTTCTTTCCTTTACTTTCCTTTTCTTTTCTTTACTTCCCTTTTGTTTTCTTTTCTTTCCTTTACTTTACTTTTCTTTCCTTTCCTTTTTATTTCTTTACTTTACTTTTCTTTACTTTACTTTACTTTACTTTACTTTCCTTTTCTTTCCTTTTCTTTTCTTTTCTTTTCTTTTCTTTTCTTTCCTTTCCTTTCCTTTCCTTTCCTTTTCTTTTCTTTTCTTTTCTTTTCTTTTCTTTCCTTTCCTTTCCTTTCCTTTACTTTTCTTTTCTTTTCCTTTCTTTCCTTTCCTTTCCTTTTCTTTCCTTTCCTTTCCTTTCCTTTCCTTTTCTTTTAATTTCTTTTCTTTCCTTTTCTTTTCTTTTCTTTTCTTTTCTTTCCTTTCCTTTTCTTTTCTTTCCTTTCCTTTCCTTTCCTTTCCTTTTCTTTTCTTTTCTTTCCTTTCCTTTTCTTTTCTTTTCTTTACTTTACTTTTCTTTTCTTTTCTTTCTTTTTTTTCCTTTTATTTTCCTTTCTTTTCTTTTCTTTCATTTCCTTTTCTTTTCTCTTCTTTACTTTACATTTCTTTTTCTTTTCTTTTCTTTTCTTTTCTTTCCTTTTCCTTTCTTTCCTTTCCTTTCCTTTCCTTTCCTGTTCTTTTCTTTTCTTTTCTTTCCTTTTCTTTCCTTTCCTTTCCTTTTCTTTTCTTTCCTTTCCTTTCATTTACTTTTCTTTTCTTTTCTTTTCTTTTCTTTTTTCTTTCCTTTCCTTTTCTTTTCTTTTCTTTTCTTTTCTTTTCTTTTCTTTACTTTACTTTACTTTACTTTACATTTCTTTTCTTTTCTTTTCTTTCCTTTTCTTTTCTTTTCTTTTCTTTTCTTTCATTTCCTTTTCTTTTCTCTTCTTTACTTTACATTTCTTTTCTTTTCTTTTCTTTCCTTTTCTTTTCTTTTCTTTCATTTTCTTTTCTTTTCTTTTCTTTCCTTTCCTTTTCTTTTCAATTATTTCTTTTCTTTTCTTTTCTTTCCTTTTCTTTCCTTTCCTTTCCTTTCCTTTTCTTTTCTTTACTTTCCTTTACTTTACTTTCCTTTCTTTACTTTCCTGTTCTTTTCTTTCCTTTCCTTTTTTTTACTTTCCTTTCCTTTCCTTTTCTTTTCTATTCTTTCCTTTCCTTTCCTTTTCTTTTCTTTTCTCTACTTTCCTTTCCTTTCCTTTCCTTTCCTTTACTTTACTTTACTTTCCTTTTCTTTTCTTTTCGTTACTTTAAGTTACTTTTATTTATTTTCTTTCCTTTTCTCTACTTTCCTTTCCTTTCCTTTCCTTTCCTTTTCTTTTCTTTTCTTTCCTTTCCTTTTCTTTCCTTTCTCTACTTTCCTTTCCTTTCCTTTTCTTTTCTATTCTTTCCTTTCCTTTCCTTTTCTTTTCTTTTCTCTACTTTCCTTTCCTTTCCTTTCCTTTACTTTACTTTACTTTACTTTACTTTTCTTTTCTTTTCGTTACTTTAAGTTACTTTTATTTATTTTCTTTCCTTTTCTCTACTTTCCTTTCCTTTCCTTTCCTTTCCTTTCCTTTTCTTTTCTTTTCTTTCCTTTCCTTTTCTTTCCTTTTCTCTACTTTCCTTTCCTTTTCTTTTCTTTTCTTTACTTTGCTTTACTTTTTTACTTTCCTTTCCTTTCCTTTCCTTTACTTTACTTTTCTGTTCTTTTCTTTCCTTTCCTTTCCTTTTCTTTACTTTCCTTTTCTGTTCTTTACTTTACTTTCCTTTACTTTTCTTTACTTTCCTTTTCTTTACTTTCCTCTTCTTTAATTTTCTTTCCTTTACTCTTCTTTTCTTTTCTTTCTTTCCTTTCCTTTACTTTACTTTACTCTACTTTACTTTACTTTACTTTTCTTTTCTTTTCTTTCCTTTACTTTTCTTTTCTTTTCTTTTCTTTTCTTTCCTTTACTTTCCTTTACTTTTCTTTTCTTTCCATTGCTATTCTTTACTTTCCTTTACTTTACTTTCCTTTTTTTTTTCTTTACTTTACTTTCCTTTTTTTTCTTTACTTTACTTTACTTTACTTTTCTTTACTTTACTTTACTTTACTTTCATTTTCTTTACTTTACTTTTCTTTTCTTTCCTTTACTTTACTTTAATTTTCTTTCCTTTACTTTCCTTTTCTTTCCTTTTCTTTTCTTTCCTTTACTTTCCTTTTCTTTTCTTTCCTTTACTTTCCTTTTCTTTCCTTTTCTTTACTTTCCTTTTCTTTTCTTTCCTTTACTTTTCTTTCCTTTTCTCTTCTTTCCTTTTCTTTCCTTTCCTTTTCTGTTCTTT
>JARGYO010003354.1:0-25000 GCA_029206835.1 Rana muscosa | reverse complement strand
ATTCTTTACTTTACTTTCCTTTCCTTTTTTTCTTTACTTTACTTTACTTTCCTTTTTTTTCTTTACTTTACTTTACTTTACTTTTCTTTACTTTACTTTACTTTACTTTTCTTTTCTTTCCATTCCTTTCCTTTTCTTTTCTTTTCTTTTCTATACTTTTCTTTTCTTTTCTTTACTATTCTTTTCCTTTTTTTCTTTACTTTACTTTACTTTACTTTACTTTTCTTTACTTTACTTTACGTTTCTTTTCTTTTCTTTACTTTACTTTACTTTTCTTTTCTTTTCTTTCCTCTCCTTTCTTTTCCTTTCCTTTTCTTTTCTTTTCTATTCTTTTCTTTTCTTTTCTTTACTTTCCTTTTCTTTTCTTTTCTTTTCTTATTTTTTCTTTTCTTTTCTTTTCTTTTCTTTTTTTTTCTTTCCTTTCCTTTCCTTTCCTTTTCTTTACTTTCTTTTCTTATTTTTTCTTTTCTTTTCTTTTCTTTTTTTTTCTTTACTTTTCTTTTGTTTACTTTACTTTACTTTTCTTTACTTTCCTTTCCCTACCTTTCCTTTTATTTTATTTTCTTTTATTTTCTTTACTTTCCTTTTCTTTACTTTCCTTTTCTTTACTTTCCTTTTCTTTTCTTTTCTTTCCTTTACTTTACTTTTCTTTACTTTTCTTTCCTTTTCTTTACTTTACTTTCCTTTTCTTTCCTTTTCTTTACTTTACTTTCCTTTTCTTTTCTTTCCTTTACTTTACTTTACTTTTCTTTCCTTTACTTTCCTTTTCTTTCCTTTTCTTTTCTTTCCTTTACTTTCCTTTTCTTTTCTTTTCTTTACTTTCCTTTTCTTTTCTTTCCTTTACTTTCCTTTTCTTGACTTTCCTTTTTTTTCTTTTCTTTCCTTTACTTTACTTTTCTTTACTTTTCTTTCCTTTTCTTTACTTTACTTTATTTTTCTTTTCTTTACTTTACTTTACTTTTCTTTTCTTTCCTTTACTTTACTTTACTTTCCTTTTCTTTCCTTTTCTTTACTTTACTTTACTTTTCTTTTCTTTCCGTTGCTATTCTTTACTTACTTTCCTTTACTTTACTTTCCTTTTTTTTTCTTTACTTTACTTTACTTTCCTTTTTTTCTTTACTTTACTTTACTTTACTTTACTTTTCTTTACTTTACTTTACTTTACTTTACTTTTCTTTTCTTTACTTTACTTTCCTTTTCTTTCCTTTTCTTTACTTTACTTTACTTTTCTTTTCTTTCCTTTCCTTTACTTTACTTTTCTTTCCTTTACTTTCCTTTTCTTTCCTTTTCTTTTCTTTCCTTTACTTTCCTTTTCTTTTCTTTTCTTTACTTTCCTTTTCTTTTCTTTCCTTTACTTTACTTTTCTTTACTTTTCTTTCCTTTTCTTTACTTTCCTTTTCTTTTCTTTCCTTTGCTTTACTTTTCTTTCCTTTCCTCTTCTTTCCTTTTCTTTCCTTTACTTTCCTTTTCTTTTCTTTACTTCCCTTTTGTTTTCTTTTCTTTCCTTTACTTTACTTTTCTTTCCTTTCCTTTTTATTTCTTTACTTTACTTTACTTTTCTTTACTTTACTTTACTTTCCTTTCCTTTTCTTTCCTTTTCTTTTCTTTTCTTTTCTTTCCTTTCCTTTCCTTTCCTTACTTTACTTTTCTTTTCTTTTCTTTTCTTTCCTTTCCTTTCCTTTCCTTTCCTTTTCTTTTCTTTCCTTTCCTTTCCTTTCCTTTTCTTTTCTTTTCTTTTCTTTTCTTTCCTTTTCTTTTCTTTTCTTTTCTTTCCTTTCCTTTCCTTTTCTTTTCTTTCCTTTCCTTTCCTTTCCTTTCCTTTCCTTTTCTTTTATTTTCTTTCCTTTCCTTTCCTTTTCTTTTCTTTCCTTTCCTTTCCTTTTCTTTTCTTTTCTTTACTTTACTTTACTTTACTTTTCTTTTCTTTTCTTTTCTTTTCTTTCATTTCCTTTTCTTTTCTCTTCTTTACTTTACATTTCTGTTCTTTTCTTTTCTTTCCTTTTCTTTCCTTTCCTTTTCTTTCCTTTCCTTTCCTTTCCTTTCCTGTTCTTTTCTTTTCTTTTCTTTCCTTTCCTTTCCTTTCCTTTTCTTTTCTTTCCTTTCCTTTCCTTTCCTTTCCTTTCCTTTACTTTTCTTTTCTTTTCTTTTCTTTCTCTTTCCTTTTCTTTTCTTTACTTTACTTTTATTTTATTTTCTTTCCTTTTCTTTTCTTTTCTTTCCTTTCCTTTCCTTTCCTTTCCTTTTCTTTTCTTATCTTTTCTTTCCTTTCCTGTTCTTTTCTTTTCTTTTCTTTCCTTTCCTTTCCTTTTCTTTTCTTTTCTTTTCTTTCCTTTCCTTTCCTTTTCTTTTCTTTTCTTTCCTTTCCTTTCCTTTCCTTTTCTTTTCTTTCCTTTCCTTTCCTTTTCTTTTCTTTTCTTTTCTTTTCTTTCCTTTCCTTTACTTTTCTTTTCTTTACTTTACTTTCCTTTTCTTTCCTTTTCTTTACTTTACTTTTCTTTTCTTTCCTTTACTTTACTTTACTTTTCTTTCCTTTACTTTCCTTTTCTTTCCTTTTCTTTTCTTTCCTTTACTTTCCTTTTCTTTTCTTTTCTTTACTTTCCTTTTCTTTTCTTTCCTTTACTTTACTTTTCTTTACTTTTCTTTCCTTTTCTTTACTTTCCTTTTCTTTTCTTTCCTTTGCTTTACTTTTCTTTCCTTTCCTCTTCTTTCCTTTTCTTTCCTTTACTTTCCTTTTCTTTTCTTTACTTCCCTTTTGTTTTCTTTTCTTTCCTTTACTTTACTTTTCTTTCCTTTCCTTTTTATTTCTTTACTTTACTTTTCTTTTCTTTACTTTCCTTTACTTTACTTTACTTTCCTTTTCTTTCCTTTTCTTTTCTTTTCTTTTCTTTTCTTTCCTTTACTTTACTTTACTTTACTTTTCTTTTCTTTCCATTGCTATTCTTTACTTTCCTTTACTTTACTTTCCTTTTTTTTCTTTACTTTACTTTCCTTTTTTTTCTTTACTTTACTTTACTTTACTTTTCTTTACTTTACTTTACTTTACTTTCATTTTCTTTACTTTACTTTTCTTTTCTTTCCTTTACTTTACTTTAATTTTTCTTTCCTTTACTTCCCTTTTCTTTCCTTTTCTTTTCTTTCCTTTACTTTCCTTTTCTTTTCTTTCCTTTACTTTCCTTTTCTTTCCTTTTCTTTACTTTCCTTTTCTTTTCTTTCCTTTACTTTTCTTTCCTTTTCTCTTCTTTCCTTTTCTTTCCTTTCCTTTTCTGTTCTTTACTTTACTTTCCTTTACTTTTCTTTACTTTCCTTTTCTTTTCTTTTCTTTTCTTTCCTTTACTTTACTTTTCTTTCCTTTCCTTTTCTTTCCTTTCCTTTTCTTTTCTTTACTTTTCTTTTCTTTTCTTTACTTTACTTTACTTTTCATTTCTTTTCTTTTCTTTTCTTTTCTTTTCTTTACTTTACTTTACTTTTCTTTTCTTTTCTTTTCTTTACTTTTCTTTTCTTTACTTTACTTTTATTTCCTTTCCTTTCCCTTCCTTTCCTTTTATTTTATTTTCTTTTATTTTCTTTTCTTTCCTTTTCTTTACTTTACTTTTCTTTACTTTCCTTTCCTTTTATTTTATTTTCTTTCCTTTACTTTACTTTTCTTTCCTTTTCTTTTCTTTACTTTACTTTACTTTTCTTTCTTTTCTTTCCTTTTCTCTACTTTCCTTTCCTTTCCTTTTCTTTACTTTACTTTGCTTTACTTTTTTTACATTCCTTTCCTTTCCTTTACTTTAATTTACTTTTGTTTTCTTTTCTTTCCTTTCCTTTTCTTTACTTTCCTTTTCTGTTCTTTACTTTACTTTACTTTACATTTCTTTACTTTCCTTTTCTTTACTTTCTTTCCTTTACTTTTCTTTTCTTTTCTTTTCTTTCTTTCCTTTTATTTACTTTAATTTACTTTACTCTACTTTACTTTACTTTTCTTTTCTTTTCTTTTCTTTCCTTCACTTTACTTTCTTTGCTTTTCTTTTCTTTTCTTTCCTTTCCTTTCCTTTACTTTACTTTACTTTTCTTTTCTTTTCTTTCCGTTGTTATTCTTTACTTTACTTTCCTTTCCTTTTTTTCTTTACTTTACTTTACTTTCCTTTTTTTCTTTACTTTACTTTACTTTTCTTTACTTTACTTTCCTTTACTTTACTTTCCTTTTTTTTTCTTTACTTTACTTTACTTTCCTTTTTTTCTTTACTTTACTTTACTTTACTTTACTTTTCTTTACTTTACTTTCCTTTTCTTTCCTTTTCTTTACTTTACTTTTCTTTTCTTTCCTTTCCTTTACTTTACTTTTCTTTCCTTTACTTTCCTTTTCTTTCCTTTCTTTCCTTTACTTTCCTTTTCTTTTCTTTTCTTTACTTTCCTTTTCTTTTCTTTCCTTTCCTTTCCTTTCCTTTTCTTTTCTTTCCTTTCCTTTCCTTTCCTTTCCTTTACTTTTCTTTTCTTTTCTTTCCTTTCCTTTCCTTTCCTTTTCTTTTCTTTTCTTTCCTTTCCTTTCCTTTCCTTTTCTTTTCTTTTCTTTTCTTTCCTTTTCTTTTCTTTTCTTTTCTTTTCTTTCCTTTCCTTTCCTTTTTTTTCCTTTCCTTTCCTTTCCTTTTCTTTTCTTTTCTTTTCTTTCTTTCCTTTTATTTACTTTAATTTACTTTACTCTACTTTACTTTACTTTTCTTTTCTTTTCTTTCCTTCACTTTACTTTTCTTTTCTTTCCTTTCCTTTCCTTTACTTTACTTTACTTTTCTTTCCGTTGTTATTCTTTACTTTACTTTCCTTTCCTTTTTTTTCTTTACTTTACTTTACTTTACTTTTCTTTACTTTACTTTACTTTACTTTTCTTTTCTTTCCATTCCTTTCCTTTTCTTTTCTTTTCTTTTCTATACTTTTCTTTTCTTTTCTTTACTATTCTTTTCCTTTTTTTCTTTACTTTACTTTACTTTACTTTTCTTTACTTTACTTTACGTTTCTTTTCTTTTCTTTACTTTACTTTTCTTTTATTTTCTTTACTCTCCTTTCTTTTCCTTTCCTTTTCTTTTCTTTTCTATTCTTTTCTTTTCTTTTCTTTACTTTCCTTTTCTTTTCTTTTCTTTTCTTATTTTTTTCTTTTCTTTTCTTTTCTTTTCTTTTTTTTTTCTTTCCTTTCCTTTCCTTTCCTTTTCTTTACTTTCTTTTCTTATTTTTTCTTTCTTTTCTTTTCTTTTCTTTTATTTTCTTTTTTTTTCTTTACTTTTCTTTTGTTTACTTTACTTAACTTTTCTTTACTTTCCTTTCCCTACCTTTCCTTTTATTTTATTTTCTTTTATTTTCTTTACTTTCCTTTTCTTTACTTTCCTTTTCTTTACTTTCCTTTTCTTTTCTTTTCTTTCCTTTACTTTACTTTTCTTTACTTTTCTTTCCTTTTCTTTACTTTACTTTACTTTACTTTTCTTTCCTTTACTTTCCTTTTCTTTCCTTTTCTTTTCTTTCCTTTACTTTCCTTTTCTTTTCTTTTCTTTACTTTCCTTTTCTTTTCTTTCCTTTACTTTCCTTTTCTTGACTTTCCTTTTTTTTCTTTTCTTTCCTTTACTTTACTTTTCTTTACTTTTCTTTCCTTTTCTTTACTTTACTTTATTTTTCTTTTCTTTACTTTACTTTACTTTTCTTTTCTTTCCTTTACTTTACTTTACTTTCCTTTTCTTTCCTTTTCTTTACTTTACTTTTCTTTTCTTTCCGTTGCTATTCTTTACTTTACTTTCCTTTACTTTACTTTCCTTTTTTTTTCTTTACTTTACTTTACTTTCCTTTTTTTCTTTACTTTACTTTACTTTACTTTTCTTTACTTTACTTTACTTTACTTTTCTTTTCTTTACTTTACTTTCCTTTTCTTTCCTTTTCTTTACTTTACTTTTCTTTTCTTTCCTTTACTTTACTTTACTTTTCTTTCCTTTACTTTCCTTTTCTTTCCTTTTCTTTTCTTTCCTTTACTTTCCTTTTCTTTTATTTTCTTTACTTTCCTTTTCTTTTCTTTACTTTTCTTTCCTTTTCTTTACTTTCCTTTTCTTTTCTTTCCTTTGCTTTACTTTTCTTTCCTTTCCTCTTCTTTCCTTTTCTTTCCTTTACTTTCCATTTCTTTTCTTTACTTCCCTTTTGTTTTCTTTTCTTTCCTTTACTTTACTTTTCTTTCCTTTCCTTTTTATTTCTTTACTTTACTTTACTTTTCTTTACTTTCCATTCCTTTCCTTTTCTTTTCTTTTCTTTTCTATACTTTTCTTTTCTTTACTATTCTTTTCCTTTTTTTCTTTACTTTACTTTACTTTACTTTACTTTTCTTTACTTTACTTTACGTTTCTTTTCTTTTCTTTACTTTACTTTACTTTTCTTTTCTTTTCTTTCCTCTCCTTTCTTTTCCTTTCCTTTTCTTTTCTTTTCTATTCTTTTCTTTTCTTTTTTTTTCTTTCCTTTCCTTTCCTTTCCTTTTCTTTACTTTCTTTTCTTATTTTTTCTTTTCTTTTCTTTTATTTTCTTTTTTTTTCTTTACTTTTCTTTTGTTTACTTTACTTTACTTTTCTTTACTTTCCTTTCCCTACCTTTCCTTTTATTTTATTTTATTTTATTTTCTTTACTTTCCTTTTCTTTACTTTCCTTTTCTTTACTTTCCTTTTCTTTTCTTTTCTTTCCTTTACTTTACTTTTCTTTACTTTTCTTTCCTTTTCTTTACTTTACTTTCCTTTTCTTTCCTTTTCTTTACTTTACTGTCCTTTTCTTTTCTTTCCTTTACTTTACTTTACTTTTCTTTCCTTTACTTTCCTTTTCTTTCCTTTTCTTTTCTTTCCTTTACTTTCCTTTTCTTTTCTTTTCTTTACTTTCCTTTTCTTTTCTTTCCTTTACTTTCCTTTTCTTGACTTTCCTATTTTTTCTTTTCTTTCCTTTACTTTACTTTTCTTTACTTTTCTTTCCTTTTCTTTTCTTTCCTTTCCTTTCCTTTACTTTACTTTACTTTTCTTTTCTTTTCTTTCCGTTGTTATTCTTTACTTTACTTTCCTTTCCTTTTTTTCTTTACTTTACTTTACTTTCCTTTTTTTTCTTTACTTTACTTTACTTTACTTTTCTTTACTTTACTTTACTTTACTTTTCTTTTCTTTTCTTTTCTTTCCTTCACTTTACTTTTCTTTGCTTTTCTTTTCTTTTCTTTTCTTTCCTTTCCTTTCCTTTACTTTACTTTACTTTTCTTTTCTTTCCGTTGTTATTCTTTACTTTACTTTCCTTTCCTTTTTTTCTTTACTTTACTTTACTTTCCTTTTTTTTCTTTACTTTACTTTACTTTACTTTTCTTTACTTTACTTTACTTTACTTTTCTTTTCTTTCCATTCCTTTCCTTTTCTTTTCTTTTCTTTTCTATACTTTTCTTTTCTTTTCTTTACTATTCTTTTCCTTTTTTTCTTGACTTTACTTTACTTTACTTTACTTTTCTTTACTTTACTTTACGTTTCTTTTCTTTTCTTTACTTTACTTTACTTTTCTTTTCTTTTCTTTCCTCTCCTTTCTTTTCCTTTCCTTTTCTTTTCTTTTCTATTCTTTTCTTTTCTTTTCTTTTCTTTACTTTCCTTTTCTTTTCTTTTCTTTTCTTTTCTTATTTTTTCTTTTCTTTTCTTTTCTTTTCTTTTTTTTTCTTTCCTTTCCTTTCCTTTCCTTTTCTTTACTTTCTTTTCTTATTTTTTTTTTCTTTTCTTTTCTTTTATTTTTTTTTTTACTTTACTTTACTTTTCTTTACTTTCCTTTCCCTACCTTTCCTTTTATTTTATTTTCTTTTATTTTCTTTACTTTCCTTTTCTTTACTTTCCTTTTCTTTACTTTCTTTTCTTTTCTTTTCTTTCCTTTACTTTACTTTTCTTTACTTTTCTTTCCTTTTCTTTACTTTACTTTCCTTTTCTTTCCTTTTCTTTACTTTACTTTCCTTTTCTTTTCTTTCCTTTACTTTACTTTACTTTTCTTTCCTTTACTTTCCTTTTCTTTCCTTTTCTTTTCTTTCCTTTACTTTCCTTTTCTTTTCTTTTCTTTACTTTCCTTTTCTTTTCTTTCCTTTACTTTCCTTTTCTTGACTTTCCTTTTTTTTCTTTTCTTTCCTTTACTTTACTTTTCTTTACTTTCTTTCCTTTTCTTTACTTTACTTTATTTTTCTTTTCTTTACTTTACTTTACTTTTCTTTTCTTTCCTTTCCTTTACTTTACTTTCCTTTCTTTCCTTTTCTTTACTTTACTTTACTTTTCTTTTCTTTCCGTTGCTATTCTTTACTTTACTTTCCTTTACTTTACTTTCCTTTTTTTTTTCTTTACTTTACTTTACTTTCCTTTTTTCTTTACTTTACTTACTTTACTTTACTTTTCTTTACTTTACTTTACTTTACTTTACTTTTCTTTTCTTTACTTTACTTTCCTTTTCTTTCCTTTTCTTTACTTTACTTTTCTTTTCTTTCCTTTCCTTTACTTTACTTTTCTTTCCTTTACTTTCCTTTTCTTTCCTTTTCTTTTCTTTCCTTTACTTTCCTTTTCTTTTCTTTACTTTCCTTTTCTTTTCTTTCCTTTACTTTACTTTTCTTTACTTTTCTTTCCTTTTCTTTACTTTCCTTTTCTTTTCTTTCCTTTGCTTTACTTTTCTTTCCTTTCCTCTTCTTTCCTTTTCTTTCCTTTACTTTCCTTTTCTTTACTTCCCTTTTGTTTTCTTTTCTTTCCTTTACTTTACTTTTCTTTCCTTCCTTTTTATTTCTTTACTTTACTTTACTTTTCTTTACTTTACTTTACTTTCCTTTCCTTTTCTTTCCTTTTCTTTTCTTTCTTTTCTTTCCTTTCCTTTCCTTTCCTTTCCTTTCCTTTACTTAACTTTTCTTTTCTTTTCTTTCTTTCCTTTCCTTTCCTTTACTTGACTTTTCTTTTCTTTTCTTTTCTTTTCTTTCCTTTCCTTTCCTTTCCTTTCCTTTCCTTTCCTTTTCTTTTCTTTCCTTTCCTTTCCTTTCCTTCCTTTCCTTTCCTTTCCTTTCTTTTCTTCTTTTCTTTTCTTTTCTTTCCTTTTCTTTTCTTTTCTTTTCTTTTCTTTCCTTTCCTTTCCTTTTCTTTTCTTTCCTTTCCTTTCCTTTCCTTTCCTTTTCTTTTATTTTCTTTCCTTTCCTTTCCTTTTCTTTTCTTTTCTTTCCTTCCTTTCCTTTCCTTTTCTTTTCTTTTCTTTACTTTACTTTACTTTTCTTTTCTTTTCTTTTCTTTTCTTTCTTTTCTTTTCTTTCATTTCCTTTTCTTTTCTCTTCTTTACTTTACATTTCTTTTCTTTTCTTTCTTTCCTTTTCTTTCCTTTCCTTTCCTTTTCTTTCCTTTCCTTTCCTTTCCTTTCCTGTTTCTTTTCTTTTCTTTTCTTTCCTTTCCTTTCCTTTCCTTTTCTTTTCTTTCCTTTCCTTTCCTTTCCTTTCCTTTCCTTTCCTTTCCTTTACTTTTCTTTTCTTTCTTTTCTTTCCTTTCCTTTCCTTTTCTTTTCTTTACTTTACTTTTATTTCTTTCCTTTTCTTTTCTTTTCTTCTTTCCTTTCCTTTCCTTTTCTTTTCTTATCTTTCTTTTCCTTTCCTGTTCTTTTCTTTTCTTTTCTTTCCTTTCCTTTCCTTTTCTTTTCTTTTCTTTTCTTTCCTTTCCTATCCTTTTCTTTTCTTTTCTTTCCTTTCCTTTCCTTTCCTTTCCTTTCTTTTCTTTCCTTTCCTTTCCTTTCCTTTTCTTTTCTTTTCTTTTCTTTTCTTTCCTTTCCTTTCCTTTTCTTTTCTTTACTTTACTTTCCTTTTCTTTCCTTTTCTTTACTTTACTTTTCTTTTCTTCCTTACTTTACTTTACTTTTCTTTCCTTTACTTTCCTTTTCTTTCCTTTTCTTTTCTTCCTTTACTTTCCTTTTCTTTTCTTTTCTTTACTTTCCTTTCTTTTCTTTCCTTTACTTTACTTTTCTTTACTTTTCTTTCCTTTTCTTTACTTTCCTTTTCTTTTCTTTGCTTTACTTTTCTTTCCTTTCCTCTTCTTTCCTTTTCTTTCCTTTACTTTCCTTTTCTTTTCTTTACTTCCCTTTTGTTTTCTTTTCTTTCCTTTACTTTACTTTTCTTTCCTTTCCTTTTTATTTCTTTACTTTACTTTTCTTTTCTTTACTTTACTTTACTTTACTTTACTTTCCTTTTCTTTCCTTTTCTTTTCTTTTCTTTTCTTTTCTTTCCTTACCTTTCCTTTCCTTTTCTTTTCTTTTCTTTCCTTTCCTTTACTTTACTTTACTTTTCTTTTCTTTCCTTTCCTTTCCTTTCCTTTCCTTTACTTTCCTTTTCTTTCCTTTCCTTTCCTTTCCTTTTCTTTACTTTCCTTTTCTTTTCGTTACTTTAAGTTACTTTTATTTATTTTCTTTCCTTTCTCTACTTTCCTTTCCTTTCCTTTCCTTTCCTTTCCTTTCCTTTTCTTTTCTTTTCTTTTCTTTCCTTTCCTTTTCTTTCCTTTTCTCTACTTTCCTTTCCTTTCCTTTCCTTTTCTTTTCTTTTCTTTACTTTACTTTACTTTTCTTTTCTTTTCTTTACTTTACTTTACTTTTCTTTTCTTTTCTTTTCTTTTCTTTTCTTTCATTTCCTTTTCTTTTCTCTTCTTTACTTTACATTTCTTTTCTTTTCTTTTCTTTACTTTTCTTTCCTTTCCTTTTCTTCCTTTCCTTCCTTTCCTTTCCTTTCCTGTTCTTTTCTTTTCTTTCTTTCCTTTCCTTTCCTTTTCTTTTCTTTTCTTCCTTTCCTTACCTTTCCTTTCCTTTCCTTTCCTTTACTTTTCTTTTCTTTTTCTTTTCTTTCCTTTCCTTTCCTTTTCTTTTCTTTACTTTACTTTTATTTTCTTTTCTTTCCTTTTCTTTTCTTTTCTTTCCTTTCCTTTCCTTTCCTTTTCTTTTCTTATCTTTTCCTTCCTTTCCTGTTCTTTTCTTTTCTTTCCTTTCCTTTCCTTTCCTTTCCTTTCCTTTTCTTTTCTTTTCTTTTCTTTCCTTTCCTTTTCTTTTCTTTTCTTTCCTTTCCTTTCCTTTCCTTTTCTTTTCTTTCCTTTCCTTTCCTTTCCTTTTCTTTTCTTTTTCTTTTCTTTCCTTCCTTTACTTTTCTTTTCTTTACTTTACTTTCCTTTTCTTTCCTTTTCTTTACTTTACTTTTCTTTTCTTTCCTTTACTGTACTTTACTTTCTTTCCTTTACTTTCCTTTTCTTTCCTTTTCTTTTCTTTCCTTTACTTTCCTTTTCTTTTCTTTTCTTTACTTTCCTTTTCTTTTCATTCCTTTACTTTACTTTTCTTACTTTTCTTCCTTTTCTTTACTTTCCTTTTCTTTTCTTCCTTTGCTTTACTTTCTTTCCTTTCCTCTTCTTTCCTTTTCTTTCCTTTACTTTCCTTTTCTTTTCTTTACTTCCCTTTTGTTTTCTTTTCTTTCCTTTACTTTACTTTTCTTCCTTTCCTTTCTTTTATTTCTTTACTTTACTTTTCTTTCTTTACTTTACTTTACTTTACTTTACTTCCTTTTCTTTCCTTTTCTTTTCTTTTCTTTTCTTTTCTTTTTTTTCTTTTCTTTCCTTTCCTTTCCTTTCCTTTACTTTTCTTTTCTTTCCGTTGTTATTCTTTCCTTTACTTTCCTTTACTTTACTTTCCTTTTTTCCTTTACTTTACTTTACTTTCCTTTACTTTTCTTTACTTTACTTTACTTTACTTTTCTTTTCTTTTCTTTACTTTACTTTTCTTTTCTTTCTTTCCTTCCTTCCTTTCTTTTCTTTTCTATTCTTTTCTTTTCTTTACTTTACTTTTCTTTTCTTTTCTTTTCTTTCCTTTCCTTTTTTTTCTTTTCTTTTTCTTTACTTTTCTTTTCTTTTCTTTTCTTCCTTTCCTTTCCTTTTCTTTACTTTACTTTACTTTTCTTTTCTTTTTTTTCTTTACTTTTCTTTTCTTTACTTTACTTACTTTTCTTTACTTTCCTTTCCCTACCTTTCCTTTTATTTTATTTCTTTTATTTTCTTTACTTTCCTTTTCTTTACTTTACTTTTCTTTACTTTCCTTCTCTTTTCTTTTCTTTCCTTTACTTTACTTTTCTTTACTTTTCTTTCCTTTTCTTTACTTTACTTTCCTTTTTTTCATTTTCTTTACTTTACTTTCCTTTTCTTTTCTTTCCTTTACTTTACTTTACTTTTCTTTCCTTTACTTTCCTTTTCTTTCCTTTTCTTTTCTTTCCTTTACTTTCCTTTTCTTTTTCTTTTCTTTACTTTCCTTTTCTTTTCTTTCCTTTACTTTCCTTTTCTTACTTCTCTTTCCTTTTCTTGACTTACTTTCCTTTTCTTTTCTTACCTTTACTTTACTTTTCTTTACTTTTCTTTACTTTACTTTCCTTTTCTTTCCTTTTCTTTACTTTACTTTCCTTTTCTTTTCTTTACTTTACTTTACTTTTTTTCTTTACTTTCCTTTTCTTTCCTTTTCTTTTCTTTTCTTTCTTTCCTTTTCTTTTCTTCCTTTACTTTACTTTTCATTACTTTTCTTTCCTTTTCTTTACTTACTTTCCTTGTCCTTTACTTTCCTTTTCTTTTCTTTTTCTTTTCTTTCCTTTACTTACTTTTCTTACTTTCCTTCCTTTCCTTTCCTTTTCTTTTCTTTTTATTTTCTTTTCTTCCTTTACTTTTTTTTTCTTTACTTTACTTTACTTTTCATTTCTTTTCTTTTCTTTTCTTTACTTTACTTTACTTTTCTTTTCTTTACTTTACTTTCCTTTCTTTACTTTACTTTCCTTTCCTTTTCTTTTCTTTTCTTACTTTCCTTTTCTTTACTTTACTTTTCTTTACTTTCCTTTTCTTTTCTTTTCTTTCCTTTACTTTACTTTTCTTTCCTTTTCTTTCCTTTTCTTTACTTTACTTTCCTTTTCTTTCCTTTTCTTTACTTTACTTTCCTTTTCTTTTCTTTCCTTTACTTTACTTTTCTTTCCTTTTCTTTTCTTTCCTTTACTTTCCTTTTCTTTTCTTTTCTTTACTTTCCTTTTCTTTTCTTTTCTTTCCTTTACTTTACTTTTCTTTGCTTTTCTTTCCTTTTCTTTTACTTTACTTTCCTTTTCTTTTCTTTCCTTTACTTTCCTTTTCTTTCTTTCCTTTACTTTACATTTCTTTACTTTTCTTTCCTTTTCTTTCCTTTACTTTCCTTTTCTTTACTTTCCTTTTTTTCTTTTCTTTCCTTTACTTTACTTTTCTTTACTTTTCTTTCCTTTCCTTTTCTTTACTTTACTTTATTTTTCTGTTCTTTTACTTTACTTTACTTTTCTTTTCTTTCCTTTACTTTACTTTACTTTCCTTTTCTTTCCTTTTCTTTACTTTACTTTACTTTTCTTTCCTTTTCTTTACTTTACTTTACTTTCTTTTCTTTCCTTTTCTTGACTTTACTTTACTTTACTTTCCTTTTCTTTTCTTTCCTTTACTTTACTTTACTTTTCTTTCCTTTTTCTTTACTTTACTTTACTTTTCTTTTCTTTCCTTTACTTTACTTTACTTTCCTTTTCTTTCCTTACTTTCCTTTTCTTTCCTTTCCTTTCCTTTTCTTTTCTTTTCTTTACTTTACTTTACTTTTCTTTCCTTTCCTTTCCTTTCCTTGCTTTACTTGTCTTTCCTTTTCTTTCCTTTACTTTCTTTTTCTTTACTATCCTTTTTTTCTTTTCTTTCCTTTACTTTACTTTTCTTTACTTTCTTTCCTTTTCTTTACTTTACTTTTCTGTTCTTTACTTTACTTTCCTTTACTTTTCTTTACTTTCCTTTTCTTTACTTTACTTTTCTTTTCTTTTCTTTCCTTTCCTTTTCTTTTCTTTTCTTTTCTTTCCTTTACTCTTCTTTTCTTTCCTTTGCTATTCTTTACTTTCCTTTACTTTACTTTCCTTTTTTTTCTTTACTTTACTTTACTTTCCTTTTTTTTCTTTACTTAACTTTACTTTACTTTACTTTTCTTTACTTTACTTTTCTTTTCTTTCCTTTACTTTACTTTAATTTTCTTTCCTTTACTTTCCTTTTTCTTTCCTTTTCTTTTCTTCCTTTACTTTCCTTTTCTTTTCTTTTCTTTACTTTCCTTTTCTTTTCTTTCCTTTACTTTTCTTTACTTTTCTTTCCTTTTCTTTACTTTCCTTTTCTTTCTTTCCTTTACTTTTCTTTCCTTTCCTCTTCTTTCCTTTTCTTTCCTTTACTTTCCTTTTCTTTTCTTTACTTCCCTTTTGTTTTCTTTTCTTCCTTTACTTTACTTTTCTTTCCTTTCCTTTTATTTCTTTACTTTACTTTTCTTTTCTTTACTTTCCTTTACTTTACTTTACTTTCCTTTTCTTTCCTTTTCTTTTCTTTTCTTTTCTTTTCTTTCCTTTACTTTACTTTACTTTACTTTTCTTTTCTTTCCATTGCTATTCTTACTTTCCTTTACTTTACTTTCCTTTTTTTTCTTTACTTTACTTTCCTTTTTTTTCTTTACTTTACTTTACTTTACTTTTCTTTACTTTACTTACTTTACTTTCATTTTCTTTACTTTACTTACTTTTCTTTTCTTTCCATTGCTATTCTTTACTTTCCTTTACTTTTCTTTCCTTTCTTTTCTTTCCTTACTTTCCTTTTCTTTTCTTTCCTTTACTTTCCTTTTCTTTCCTTTTCTTTACTTTCCTTTTCTTTTCTTCCTTTACTTTTCTTTCCTTTCTCTTCTTCCTTTTCTTTCCTTTCCTTTTCTGTTCTTTACTTTACTTTCCTTTACTTTTCTTTACTTTCCTTTTCTTTTCTTTCTTTTCTTTCCTTTACTTTACTTTTCTTCCTTTCCTTTTCTTTCCTTTCCTTTTCTTTTCTTTACTTTTCTTTTCTTTTCTTTACTTTACTTTACTTTTCATTTCTTTTCTTTTCTTTTCTTTTCTTTACTTTACTTTTCTTTTCTTTTCTTTTCTTTACTTTTCTTTTCTTTACTTTACTTTTATTTCCTTTCCTTTCCCTTCCTTTCCTTTTATTTTATTTTCTTTTATTTTCTTTTCTTTCCTTTTCTTTACTTACATTTCTTTACTTTCCTTTCCTTTTATTTTATTTTCTTTCCTTTACTTTACTTTTCTTTCCTTTTCTTTTCTTTACTTTACTTTACTTTTCTTTCTTTTCTTTCCTTTTCTCTACTTTCCTTTCCTTTCCTTTTCTTTTCTTTACTTTACTTTGCTTTACTTTTTTTACATTCCTTTCCTTTCCTTTACTTTAATTTACTTTTGTTTTCTTTTCTTTCCTTTCCTTTTCTTTACTTTCCTTTTCTGTTCTTTACTTTACTTTACTTTACTTTTCTTTACTTTCCTTTTCTTTACTTTCTTTCCTTTACTTTTTCTTTTCTTTTCTTTTCTTTCTTTCCTTTTATTTACTTTAATTTACTTTACTCTACTTTACTTTACTTTTCTTTTCTTTTCTTTTCTTTCCTTCACTTTACTTTTCTTTGCTTTTCTTTTCTTTTCTTTCCTTTCCTTTCCTTTACTTTACTTTACTTTTCTTTTCTTTTCTTTCCGTTGTTATTCTTTACTTTACTTTCCTTTCCTTTTTTTTCTTTACTTTACTTTACTTTCCTTTTTTTCTTTACTTTAACTTTACTTTACTTTTCTTTACTTTACT
Organism: Rana muscosa; assembly: GCA_029206835.1. Taxonomy (NCBI): domain Eukaryota; kingdom Metazoa; phylum Chordata; class Amphibia; order Anura; family Ranidae; genus Rana; species Rana muscosa. The sequence goes on along the minus strand of JARGYO010003354.1, from coordinate 9,347 downwards.
TTCCTTTACTTTACTTTCCTTTTTTTTTCTTTACTTTACTTTACTTTCCTTTTTTTCTTTACTTTACTTTACTTTACTTTACTTTTCTTTACTTTACTTTCCTTTTCTTTCCTTTTCTTTACTTTACTTTTCTTTTCTTTCCTTTCCTTTACTTTACTTTTCTTTCCTTTACTTTCCTTTTCTTTCCTTTTCTTTCCTTTACTTTCCTTTTCTTTTTCTTTTCTTTACTTTCCTTTTCTTTTCTTTCCTTTCCTTTCCTTTCCTTTTCTTTTCTTTCCTTTCCTTTCCTTTCCTTTCCTTTACTTTTCTTTTCTTTTCATTCCTTTCCTTTCCTTTCCTTTTCTTTCTTTCCTTTCCTTTCCTTTCCTTTTCTTTTCTTTTCTTTTCTTTCCTTTTCTTTCTTTTCTTTTCTTTTCTTTCCTTTCCTTCCTTTTTTTTCCTTTCCTTTCCTTTCCTTTTCTTTTCTTTTCTTTTCTTTCTTTCCTTTTATTTACTTTAATTTACTTTACTCTACTTTACTTTACTTTTCTTTTCTTTTCTTTCCTTCACTTTACTTTTCTTTTCTTTCCTTCCTTTCCTTTACTTTACTTTACTTTTCTTTCCGTTGTTATTCTTTACTTTACTTTCCTTTCCTTTTTTTTCTTTACTTTACTTTACTTTACTTTTCTTTACTTTACTTTACTTTACTTTTCTTTTCTTTCCATTCCTTTCCTTTTCTTTTCTTTTCTTTTCTATACTTTTCTTTTCTTTTCTTTACTATTCTTTTCCTTTTTTTCTTTACTTTACTTTACTTTACTTTTCTTTACTTTACTTTACGTTTCTGTTCTTTTCTTTACTTTACTTTACTTTTCTTTTATTTTCTTTCCTCTCCTTTCTTTTCCTTTCCTTTTCTTTTCTTTTCTATTCTTTTCTTTTCTTTTCTTTCCTTTTCTTTCTTTTCTTTTCTTATTTTTCTTTTCTTTTCTTTTTTTTTTCTTTCCTTTCCTTTCCTTTCCTTTTCTTTACTTTCTTTTCTTATTTTTTCTTTTCTTTTCTTTTCTTTTCTTTTATTTTCTTTTTTTTTCTTTACTTTTCTTTTGTTTACTTTACTTAACTTTTCTTTACTTGCCTTTCCCTACCTTTCCTTTTATTTTATTTTCTTTTATTTTCTTTACTTTCCTTTTCTTTACTTTCCTTTTCTTTACTTTCCTTTTCTTTTCTTTTCTTTCCTTTACTTTACTTTTCTTTACTTTTCTTTCCTTTTCTTTACTTTACTTTCCTTTTCTTTCCTTTTCTGTACTTTACTTTCCTTTTCTTTTCTTTCCTTTACTTTACTTTACTTTTCTTTCCTTTACTTTCCTTTTCTTTCCTTTTCTTTTCTTTCCTTTACTTTCCTTTTCTTTTCTTTTCTTTACTTTCCTTTCTTTTCTTTCCTTTACTTTCCTTTTCTTGACTTTCCTTTTTTTTCTTTTCTTTCCTTTACTTTACTTTTCTTTACTTTTCTTTCCTTTTCTTTACTTTACTTTATTTTCTTTTCTTTACTTTACTTTACTTTTCTTTTCTTTCCTTTACTGTACTTTACTTTCCTTTTCTTTCCTTTTCTTTACTTTACTTTCTTTTCTTTCCGTTGCTATTCTTTACTTTACTTTCCTTTACTTTACTTTCCTTTTTTTTTCTTTACTTTACTTTACTTTCCTTTTTTTCTTTACTTTACTTTACTTTACTTTTCTTTACTTTACTTTACTTTACTTTTCTTTTCTTTACTTTACTTTCCTTTTCTTTCCTTTTCTTTACTTTACTTTTCTTTTCTTTCCTTTACTTTACTTTACTTTTCTTTCCTTTACTTTCCTTTTCTTTCCTTTTCTTTTCTTTCCTTTACTTTCCTTTTCTTTTATTTTCTTTACTTTCCTTTTCTTTTCTTTACTTTTCTTTCCTTTTCTTTACTTTCCTTTTCTTTTCTTTCCTTTGCTTTACTTTTCTTTCCTTTCCTCTTCTTTCCTTTTCTTTCCTTTACTTTCCATTTCTTTTCTTTACTTCCCTTTTGTTTTCTTTTCTTTCCTTTACTTTACTTTTCTTTCCTTTCCTTTTTATTTCTTTACTTTACTTTACTTTTCTTTACTTTCCATTCCTTTCCTTTCCTTTTCTTTTCTTTCTATACTTTTCTTTTCTTTACTATTCTTTTCCTTTTTTTCTTTACTTTTACTTTACTTTACTTTACTTTTCTTTACTTTACTTTACGTTCTTTTCTTTTCTTTACTTTACTTTACTTTTCTTTTCTTTTCTTTCCTCTCCTTTCTTTTCCTTTCCTTTTCTTTTCTTTTCTATTCTTTTCTTTCTTTTCTTTTCTTTACTTTCCTTTTCTTTTCTTTTCTTTTCTTATTTTTTCTTTTCTTTCTTTTCTTTTCTTTTTTTTTCTTTCCTTTCCTTTCCTTTCCTTTTCTTTACTTTCTTTTCTTATTTTTTCTTTTCTTTTCTTTTATTTTCTTTTTTTTTCTTTACTTTTCTTTTGTTTACTTTACTTTACTTTTCTTTACTTTCCTTTCCCTACCTTTCCTTTTTATTTTATTTTCTTTTATTTTCTTTACTTTCCTTTTCTTTACTTTCCTTTTCTTACTTTCCTTTTCTTTTCTTTTCTTTCCTTTACTTTACTTTTCTTTACTTTTCTTTCCTTTTCTTTACTTTACTTTCCTTTTCTTCCTTTTCTTTACTTTACTGTCCTTTTCTTTTCTTTCCTTTACTTTACTTTACTTTTCTTTCCTTTACTTTCCTTTTCTTTCCTTTTCTTTTCTTTCCTTACTTTCCTTTTCTTTTCTTTTCTTTACTTTCCTTTTCTTTTCTTTCCTTTACTTTCCTTTTCTTGACTTTCCTATTTTTTCTTTTCTTTCTTTACTTTACTTTTCTTTACTTTTCTTTCCTTTTCTTTTCTTTCCTTTCCTTCCTTTACTTTACTTTACTTTTCTTTTCTTTTCTTTCCGTTGTTATTCTTTACTTTACTTTCCTTTCCTTTTTTTCTTTACTTTACTTTACTTTCCTTGTTTTTCTTTACTTTACTTTACTTTACTTTTCTTTACTTTACTTTACTTTACTTTTCTTTTCTTTTCTTTTCTTTCCTTCACTTTACTTTTCTTTGCTTTTCTTTTCTTTTCTTTTCTTTCCTTTCCTTTCCTTTACTTTACTTTACTTTTCTTTTCTTTTCTTTCCGTTGTTATTCTTTACTTTACTTTCCTTTCCTTTTTTTCTTTACTTTACTTTACTTTCCTTTTTTTTCTTTACTTTACTTTACTTTACTTTTCTTTACTTTACTTTACTTTACTTTTCTTTTCTTTCCATTCCTTCCTTTTCTTTCTTTCTTTTCTTTTCTATACTTTTCTTTTCTTTTCTTTACTATTCTTTTCCTTTTTTTCTTGACTTTACTTTACTTTACTTTACTTTTCTTTACTTTACTTTACGTTTCTTTTCTTTTCTTTACTTTACTTTACTTTTCTTTTCTTTTCTTTCCTCTCCTTTCTTTTCCTTTCCTTTTCTTTTATTTTCTATTCTTTTCTTTTCTTTTCTTTTCTTTACTTTCCTTTTCTTTTCTTTTCTTTTCTTATTTTTTCTTTTCTTTTCTTTTCTTTTCTTTTTTTTTCTTTCCTTTCCTTTCCTTTCCTTTTCTTTACTTTCTTTTCTTATTTTTTTTTTCTTTTCTTTTCTTTTATTTTTTTTTCTTTACTTTCTTTTGTTTACTTTACTTTACTTTTCTTTACTTTCCTTTCCCTACCTTTCCTTTTTTTTATTTTCTTTTATTTTCTTTACTTTCCTTTTCTTTACTTTCCTTTTCTTTACTTTCCTTTTCTTTTCTTTTCTTTCCTTTACTTTACTTTTCTTTACTTTTCTTTCCTTTTCTTTACTTTACTTCCTTTTCTTTCCTTTTCTTTACTTTACTTTCCTTTTCTTTTCTTTCCTTTACTTTACTTTACTTTTCTGTCCTTTACTTTCCTTTCTTTCCTTTTCTTTTCTTTCCTTTACTTTCCTTTTCTTTTCTTTACTTTCCTTTTCTTTTCTTCCTTACTTTCCTTTTCTTGACTTTCCTTTTTTTTCTTTTCTTTCCTTTACTTTACTTTTCTTTACTTTTCTTTCCTTTTCTTTACTTTACTTTATTTTTCTTTTCTTTACTTTACTTTACTTTTCTTTTCTTTCCTTTACTTTACTTTACTTTCTTTTCTTTCCTTTTCTTTACTTTACTTTACTTTTCTTTTCTTTCCGTTGCTATTCTTTACTTTACTTTCCTTTACTTTACTTTCCTTTTTTTTTCTTTACTTTACTTTACTTTCCTTTTTTTCTTTACTTTACTTTACTTTACTTTACTTTTCTTTACTTTACTTTACTTTACTTTTCTTTTCTTACTTTACTTTCCTTTTCTTTCCTTTTCTTTACTTTACTTTTCTTTTCTTTCCTTTCCTTTACTTTACTTTTCTTTCCTTTACTTTCCTTTTCTTTCCTTTTCTTTTCTTTCCTTTACTTTCCTTTTCTTTTCTTTACTTTCCTTTTCTTTTCTTTCCTTTACTTTACTTTTCTTTACTTTTCTTTCCTTTTCTTTACTTTCCTTTTCTTTTCTTTCCTTTGCTTTACTTTTCTTTCCTTTCCTCTTCTTTCCTTTTCTTTCCTTTACTTTCCTTTTCTTTTCTTTACTTCCCTTTTGTTTTCTTTTCTTTCCTTTACTTTACTTTTCTTTCCTTTCCTTTTATTTCTTTACTTTACTTTACTTTTCTTTACTTTACTTTACTTTCCTTTCCTTTTCTTTCCTTTTCTTTTCTTTCTTTTCTTTCCTTTCCTTTCCTTTCCTTTCCTTTCCTTTCCTTTACTTTACTTTTCTTTTCTTTTCTTTTCTTTCCTTTCCTTTCCTTTACTTTACTTTTCTTTTCTTTTCTTTTCTTTTCTTTCCTTTCCTTTCCTTTCCTTTCCTTTCCTTTTCTTTTCTTTCCTTTCCTTTCCCTTTCCTTTCCTTTCTTTCCTTTCCTTTTCTTTTCTTTTCTTTTCTTTTCTTTCCTTTTCTTTTCTTTTCTTTTCTTTTCTTCCTTTCCTTTCCTTTTCTTTTCTTTCCTTTCCTTTCCTTTCCTTTCCTTTTCTTTTATTTTCTTTCCTTTCCTTTCCTTTTCTTTTCTTTTTCTTTCCTTTCCTTTCCTTTCTTTTCTTTACTTTACTTTACTTTTCTTTTCTTTTCTTTTCTTTTCTTTTCTTTCATTTCCTTTCTTTTCTCTTCTTTTACTTTACATTTCTTTTCTTTCTTTTCTTTCCTTTTCTTTCCTTTCCTTTCCTTTTCTTTCCTTTCCTTTCCTTTCCTGTTCTTTCTTTTCTTTTCTTTCCTTTCCTTTCTTTCCTTTTCTTTTCTTTCCTTCCTTCCTTTCCTTTCCTTTACTTTTCTTTTCTTTCTTTTCTTTCCTTTCCTTTCCTTTTCTTTCTTTACTTTACTTTTATTTTATTTTCTTTCCTTTTCTTTTCTTTCCTTTCCTTTCCTTTCCTTTTCTTTTCTTATCTTTTCTTTCCTTTCCTGTTCTTTCTTTTCTTTTCTTTCCTTTCCTTTCCTTTCTTTTCTTTTCTTTTCTTTCCTTTCCTATCCTTTTCTTTTCTTTTCTTTCCTTTCCTTTCCTTTCCTTTCCTTTTCTTTTCTTTCCTTTCCTTTCCTTTCCTTTCCTTTTCTTTTCTTTTCTTTTCTTTTCTTTCCTTTCCTTTACTTTTCTTTTCTTTACTTTACTTTCCTTTTCTTTCCTTTTCTTTACTTTACTTTTCTTTTCTTTCCTTTACTTTACTTTACTTTTCTTGTCCTTTACTTTCCTTTTCTTTCCTTTTCTTTTCTTTCCTTTACTTTCCTTTTCTTTTCTTTTCTTTACTTTCCTTTTCTTTTCTTTCCTTTACTTTACTTTTCTTTACTTTTCTTTCCTTTTCTTTACTGTCCTTTCTTTTCTTTGCTTTACTTTTCTTTCCTTTCCTCTTCTTTCCTTTTCTTTCCTTTACTTTCCTTTTCTTTTCTTTACTTCCCTTTTGTTTTCTTTTCTTTCCTTTACTTTACTTTTCTTTCCTTTCCTTTTTATTTCTTTACTTTACTTTTCTTTTCTTTACTTTACTTTACTTTACTTTACTTTCCTTTTCTTTCCTTTTTTCTTTTCTTTCTTTTCTTTCTTTCCTTTCCTTTCCTTTTCTTTTCTTTTCTTCCTTTCCTTTACTTTACTTTACTTTCTTTTCTTTCCTTTCCTTTCCTTTCCTTTCCTTTACTTTCCTTTTCTTTCCTTTCCTTTCCTTTCCTTTTCTTACTTTCCTTTTCTTTTCGTTACTTTAAGTTACTTTTATTTATTTTCTTTCCTTTTCTCTACTTCCTTTCCTTTCCTTTCCTTTCCTTTCCTTTTCTTTTCTTTTCTTTTCTTTCCTTTACTTTTCTTTTCTTTTCTTTACTTTACTTTACTTTTCTTTTCTTTTCTTTTCTTTTCTTTCATTTCCTTTTCTTTTCTCTTCTTTACTTTTCATTTCTTTTCTTTCTTTTCTTTACTTTTCTTTCCTTTCCTTTTCTTTCCTTTCCTTTCCTTTCCTTTCCTTTCCTGTTCTTTTCTTTTCTTTTCTTTCCTTTCCTTTCCTTTCCTTTTCTTTTCTTTTCTTTCCTTTCCTTTCCTTTCCTTTCTTTCCTTTCTGTACTTTTCTTTTCTTTTCTTTTCTTTCCTTTCCTTTCCTTTTCTTTTCTTTACTTTACTTTTATTTTCTTTTCTTTCCTTTTCTTTTCTTTTCTTTCCTTCCTTTCCTTTCCTTTTCTTTCTTATCTTTTCCTTCCTTTCCTGTTCTTTTCTTTTCTTTCCTTTCCTTTCCTTTCCTTTCCTTTCCTTTTCTTTTCTTTTCTTTTCTTTCCTTTCCTTTTCTTTTCTTTTCTTTCCTTTCCTTTCCTTTCCTTTCCTTTTCTTTTTCTTTCCTTTCCTTTCCTTTCCTTTTCTTTTCTTTTCTTTTCTTTCCTTTCCTTTACTTTTCTTTCTTTACTTTACTTTCCTTTTCTTTCCTTTTCTTTACTTTACTTTTCTTTTCTTTCCTTACTGTACTTTACTTTTCTTTCCTTTACTTTCCTTTCTTTCCTTTTCTTTTCTTTCCTTTACTTTCCTTTTCTTTTCTTTCTTTACTTTCCTTTTCTTTTCTTTCCTTTACTTTACTTTTCTTTACTTTTCTTTCCTTTTCTTTACTTTCCTTTTCTTTTCTTTCCTTTGCTTTACTTTTCTTTCCTTTCCTCTTCTTTCCTTTTCTTTCCTTTACTTTCCTTTTCTTTTCTTACTTCCCTTTTGTTTTCTTTTCTTTCCTTTACTTTACTTTTCGTTCCTTTCCTTTTTATTTCTTTACTTTACTTTTCTTTTCTTTACTTTACTTTACTTTACTTTCCTTTTCTTTCCTTTTCTTTTCTTTTCTTTTCTTTTCTTTTCTTTTTTTCTTTTCTTTCCTTTCCTTTCCTTTCCTTTACTTTTCTTTTCTTTCCGTTGTTATTCTTTCCTTTACTTTCCTTTACTTTACTTTCCTTTTTTCCTTTACTTTACTTTACTTTCCTTTACTTTTCTTTACTTTACTTTACTTTACTTTTCTTTTCTTTTCTTTTCTTTACTTTACTTTTCTTTTCTTTTCTTTCCTTTCCTTTCCTTTCTTTTCTTTTCTATTCTTTTCTTTTCTTTACTTTACTTTTCTTTTCTTTTCTTTTCTTTCCTTTCCTTTTTTTTTCTTTCTTTTCTTTACTTTTCTTTTCTTTTCTTTTCTTTCCTTTCCTTTCCTTTTCTTTACTTTACTTTACTTTTCTTTTCTTTTTTTTCTTTACTTTTCTTTTCTTTACTTTACTTTACTTTCGTTACTTTCCTTTCCCTACCTTTCCTTTTATTTTATTTTCTTTTATTTTCTTTACTTTCCTTTTCTTTACTTTACTTTTCTTTACTTTCCTTCTTTTCTTTTCTTTCCTTTACTTTACTTTTCTTTACTTTTCTTTCCTTTTCTTTACTTTACTTTCCTTTTCTTTCATTTTCTTTACTTTACTTTCCTTTCTTTTCTTTCCTTACTTTACTTTACTTTTCTTTCCTTTACTTTCCTTTTCTTTCCCTTTTCTTTTCTTTCCTTTACTTTCCTTTTCTTTTCTTTTCTTTACTTTCCTTTTCTTTTCTTTCCTTTACTTTCCTTTTCTTTACTTCTCTTTCCTTTTCTTGACTTTACTTTCCTTTTCTTTTCTTACCTTTACTTTACTTTTCTTTACTTTTCTTTACTTTACTTTCCTTTTCTTTCCTTTTCTTTACTTTACTTTCCTTTTCTTTTCTTTACTTTACTTTACTTTTTTTCTTTACTTTCCTTTTCTTTCCTTTTCTTTTCTTTTCTTTCCTTTCCTTTTCTTTTCTTTCTTTACTTTACTTTTCTTTACTTTTCTTTCCTTTTCTTTACTTTACTTTCCTTTTCTTTTCTTACTTTCCTTTTCTTTTCTTTTCTTTTCTTTCCTTTTACTTTACTTTTCTTTACTTTCCTTTCCTTTCCTTTCCTTTTCTTTTCTTTTATTTTCTTTTCTTTCCTTTACTTTTTTTTTCTTTACTTTACTTTACTTTTCATTTCTTTTCTTTTCTTTCTTTCCTTTACTTTACTTTTCTTTCCTTTTCTTTTCTTTCCTTTACTTTCCTTTTCTTTTCTTTTCTTTACTTTCCTTTTCTTTTCTTTTCTTTCCTTTACTTTACTTTTCTTTGCTTTTTCTTTCCTTTTCTTTTACTTTACTTTCCTTTTCTTTCTTTCCTTTACTTTCCTTTTCTTTTCTTTCCTTTACTTTACATTTCTTTACTTTTCTTTCCTTTTCTTTCCTTTACTTTCCTTTTCTTTACTTTCCTTTTTTTCTTCTCTTTCCTTTACTTTACTTTTCTTTACTTTTCTTCCTTTCCTTTTCTTTACTTTACTTTATTTTTCTGTTCTTTACTTTACTTTACTTTTCTTTTCTTTCCTTTACTTTACTTTACTTTCCTTTCTTTCCTTTTCTTTACTTTACTTTACTTTTCTTTCCTTTTCTTTACTTTACTTTACTTTCTTTTCTTTCCTTTTCTTGACTTTACTTTACTTTACTTTCCTTTTCTTTCTTTCCTTTACTTTACTTTACTTTTCTTTCCTTTTCTTTACTTTACTTTACTTTTCTTTTCTTTCCTTTACTTTACTTTACTTTCCTTTTCTTTCCTTTACTTTCCTTTTCTTTCCTTTCCTTTCCTTTTCTTTTCTTTTCTTTACTTTACTTTACTTTTCTTTCCTTTCCTTTCCTTTCCTTTGCTTTACTTGTCTTTCCTTTTCTTTCCTTTACTTTCTTTTTCTTTACTATCCTTTTTTTTCTTTTCTTTCCTTTACTTTACTTTCTTTAC